>JAXGGA010000366.1:0-244960 GCA_038373865.1 Uloborus plumipes | reverse complement strand
TTAAAATATTTATTAAAGAAGTGAAGAACCATTTTTTACATATGTTCCTTGGTTTATCAGGAATTCAGTTAGTTGGGCCTGGATAACGACAGCTCTACTCTATTTTTAAAAGTTACGAATATAAATCATAATCACTTACTAAACTTTTTAATTGAGGTGTGGTACTCTGTACTAACAACACAACTGATATTCAACAGCACTTGTACTTGCATTTTTAAGCAATGAAGAGAAAAAAAAATGCTGTATCAAGAGTCACGCCTGACAAATGGTACATGACACAAAACATGAAATAGTTATCGCGTTATTTTACATGATGGTAACATAGTAATTGTAATGGTACTTGTTGCTTATCACAGAACAATTAAATAAATTATCATGACACAGGTAATTTAAGCTTTCTAACCTTCAAATTTTTGTTTAAACAGGAGGGTAAGGCTTCGGAAAAGTGTCGAGGAACCTCGACCGTTATAGCGATCATTTCGTGAATTGCAACTCTTCGTAAACCATGTCTGTAGTGAAAAATATTGAAACATCTTTAAGCAATGAGAGCGGATATATGCTTTCCCTCTTATTAGTGAATTTCCTACTTATAAGTTTCAGGATTTCGAAGTACAGATACTGGTCGATACGCTAATAAACGAATAAATACAAGGACTTTATCAGGAGATTAATTTGTACAAACTTTTGTTTCGCCACTAACTATCACGATTATGTCCGGATTTTATGAAGAACGCATGAATAAAATACACATTTTTATCTAGGCATAGCAGACTCGAATTTGTAAACAAACATTGGAGCGGCGCGGTCGTGAATGCCGTCACAATTTCACCCGAATCCAAATGGATGAGAGTGGATGAATCCAAACGGCTGGGCTCCATTTGGCTCGCTCGTGAATGGCCGCCCTTATTGAAAGACCAAATCCAGAATGTTTTGCTCTAAAGTTGAGTAGTTTAGTTTTTATGGGCCCCTAAAGATGAAGGTGAGGCATCAAAAATTAAGCGGATTTTCAAGACATGGAAGTTGCCATGAGCCAAAACTCTTACCAGGAACTGTTTAACTCCAATTTTCTTTTTGTATATGAAATATAGAAGGTTGAAACTTTACAAAATGAATGTTAAATTTGTGGTAAGTTGTTGCCGTAAGGTCAGTGAAGGCCCTCAAAACAAGGCATTTTTGACGTTTTTTAGCGTTTTTGAGCTCCAAAAACAGCTTGTACATTTCAGTTGGCACGGCAAAAGTAGTGTTGTTTGAAAGACCAGTGTAAGCACTTTAAAATAATGTATAAATAACCGAGGAAAGTTCAACGTGCTTTTAGTTGCGTAAGGCCGAAATATGAAAAATGTCATATTTTACCGATATTCAAACGGTCATAACTTCCTCTGCCAACAACATATTGAAATATTTTTTTTGCCAATGTCATACTCTATTATTTGTCTTAACAGAACAGTTGAGTCCTTTGAGGCGAAATGTGAAAAATTTTTTTACAAAAAATGTACAGGAAAAAATAAATTTTTTGTTTTCCTTTCAGTTTGTAGTTGTTTACTTCTGCTCACAAAATATTTAATTTATAGTATCAGTTAGTCGTTAACTAACTGCTTCACTCCTAAAATATGTGTTTGTATTGTGCATGAAAATAATGACCAACAACTAGTATGATTGAGGCAAAGTAAAATGAGATTATTCATTTGTCGTTGCAATCATTGCCTTAATGGATATTTTTGTAGGTACTGTCTTCCCTGCTTAATCCGGTAATGGATAAACGAATATCCTGCTTATAGGAATAAAACATCCTGGAACCGTGTCATTGACTTGACGCAATGTTAAAGATCCCCGCTTAAAGGAATGCTCCACGTAATCCACATAATATTTCTTGGAACCGACACTATTAAGCAGGGCCGACAGTAAATCTTAAAAAAAAATAATTAATTTGAATTTTGAAATCTTAAACACAAATTACGTTTTTTACAATCAAGAGTTGTGATAGGTTTCTACTTGTTGCGTTTCTTGTACCTCAAGCTTCCATGGAATCAATTTTCATAAGACCTTACCCTCAAAACTGTACATA
Source organism: Uloborus plumipes (assembly GCA_038373865.1). NCBI lineage: Eukaryota > Metazoa > Arthropoda > Arachnida > Araneae > Uloboridae > Uloborus > Uloborus plumipes. The sequence continues at coordinate 242,895 of JAXGGA010000366.1, read as the reverse complement.
AACCTCTTTTCTGTGTGTGTATGTGTGAGCTGGTGTGTTTTGTATGTTTAAACCAGTGTATATGTGTTTGTGTGTGGATGTGTGCAGACGTGGATATAGGGGAGAAGCATGTGGATCATCGCTCTCCCCCCTCCAAGTTGTCAACAACTTTATCTATCCATTGTGATTAAATACTTTATGAATGATGTATAAATGATTGTAGTACTTGTCATGGACTAGTCAATCTGGATTAGCCCAATACCGAGCAGAGGACCTTAAAGCTGCAGCTTGGTTATCTACTATTTCAAATGCGGAGTCATGACAAAACGGGTTGCTGGTACATTACGGGTAGATCTTTTGCCTTTGCTTTGGCTTATGGGCGATAGTTTAATGCACATAACATATAATCTGTCACTCGTTTGTTATGTTGTATTATTCGAGTAGAAGCCAATTAAAATTATTACTTAAAACCTTGATTTTAGCACTTGCCACTATTATTGCCAGTGAGCGATATTTTGGTGGCATAGCAGGGTATTCTTTCTATCAGAATTTAACATGCTAAATTTCTTTTCCAGATGATTTTGAGCCAACTATGGATAGAGGTGTACAACTTGCTGCTAGCTTATTCAATTTGTGAAAAGAATTCTTGTAACATTAAACAGGCGGTTTTCTTGCAAAATTTACTTCTGATTGATTTTTTGTTTCATGAATTTGCATTTGTTTTGAAAAGAGTAAATCTTTATCCTAATTATGTACTCAATTAGCTTAAATAAAATTTACTTGCCTCTGCTACTTGTTTTCATTTATTAGTCATTTTATACACTCGAAACAATCAATAATTTTCAGCCAAAATTTACCTACAAATTATATATGAACTATGATGCATCCGAGTGTCTAGTAAGTATTTTTGTAATTTATTTTAATGCTGCTTGGCATTTAAATTCATTGATTTTAAACAGCTTTATTAAAGTTATGATTTAAATTCAGTGGTCAAAAATATATATCAACCAAAATATAATTAATCATGAATTGGGGAAGGAAAAGACATTGATTTAAAATATTGGCGGGGGGGGGAGGCAAATGTTTGTTTATTTGTTTTCAGTGTTCTAAATATAAAAGATATTGTGTAAAACATTTCTTCAACAATTCACGTGAAGTTATTTTTAAAGCTGTGCACTTACTTTTTATGTTTCAGATTTCGATTAAACTAGAGAACTAAATAAAACTGTAATGTTTTTGTACAGTATTACAAATTATGTGAAATTAAACTTTCAATATTATAGCATAGCATTAATATTTTATTTTTTTTTTCCTACTTTCAATGCTAAAAAAATTTCAAACTTTTTTCTTTGACAAAAACTAATTGAAATGTATCAAAAACTAAAAAGCTCTGTCAATATTATGTATTGTATTTTGGTTATGTTTGAAGCTCAAGTTATTGTTAAAATTAAGAAGGAAAGATATATGTACAAATAAAAAGCGCAATGTACCAATTGCGAGCACCGAAGTTACAAGAAATTCTCTTATCATGAAAAACCATAACGTTAGTGAAAGTCTTTTTATTAAACAGAATCATTATAAGGGAGCAAAAGAAGATGTCTCGTAATCTGGAAACATGTGTAAGCAACTACCACTATTACTACTTGTAACGTTGATTTGACTTTTAATACGTTTATTTAAAATGAAGCTTGATTTTTTTCTAAAGGGAAAATGTTTTTTTTTTTTTTTGCTTTCTGCAAAGAAAGGACACAAGTACAATTTATAATTTAGGTTTTTACTATTCTCAGAAACATTTTCAAATTTTAGATTAGTTCAAAGTAAAACTTGAATCAAATCTATTTTCCTTAAAGTTCCTTCAGTTGAAATTTAATCTTGTTGACGATTACAAAACATGTTGGGAAAATTCCTCATTATAAACCAAAAACGTATAGGATACACACTTTACTGGTTAATAACTTTAAATCTAACTGATTCGTTTTAGACTCGTTTACTGAAAGATGTTTCTCTCAGTCAAGGGCGCTGTTAAAACCTACAAGTTTTAACATTTAGTAACAATTTTTCCGTTGGGATGACGCTATGACGCTCGCCACCAGTGACGCTAACCTCTTAGCCAATCATTTTTTTTTTTACATTTCGATTACCAAATAAGGTAATGCAACGAGAAAGAATCGTGATGACGCAGATGTTATTCTCTTCTCGAAAACTGAATCCTACAAGTTTTAACAGGCGCCTTGAACCTAAATTTTTGGGGAGCGAAATTTTTCAATTTGCCGAATGAAACTCTGAATTTAACCGAATGATAAAATACGAGCATGCACACTTATTTACATCTTATGAGAAAAGACAAAAATCAACGAAATTTCTCTTTTAAAGATTTTTTAAAAGGCAATTTTGCTGAATAAGATTATTTTTAGAGGCAGGTCACAGTCATCTCCCGTGATAGATTTGCCATGTTACAAAGGTCACGATTGCAAGGGGCTCCTAAGACCATGCGCACCTTGATGAAGATACAAAAATACATAAGCTAAATGTTTTATAGTTGTATTATAGACCTACGGGCCCCCAAACCAGCCACTGTGTGACCGTGACCCTCATTGAGCGTTTTCACTACACTGCTATTTTACGCTTAAAGGATTCGGAATAAAACAAGCACTAATTCTTTCAATGATTCGCCTTTCGCTAATAGCACAGAACTTTCATATTGTCGCAATCCATCAACAGTTATTCCGGCCTCTTTTATGCTAAAAGCTGCTGGAGCTGAAAATGAGAAACAAGAAGCGAGCAAATTTTTCCGAAAAATTTAATTGATGAACCCACTTGGTGACTTTTAGAACGGTTTGGTGGTCGCTACTGCGGGGAACTTTGATATTCAGTTTGGGGGGGGGGGGATGATCTGTGCTATGAAAAGTTGGCCATCAATTGGCTGCGTAGTATAGGTGACGGCTCAGTTATTTTTTATTTTGTGTTATATTCTTGTGCAAAATCAGAACATTTTACACAAAAACAAAGTTCCGTTTTTTTTGAGGTAGGGGGGGGGGCGGCGATAATTTTCAGGCCCATGGGCGAAAGATGTGTAAATCCGGCCCTGCCCATTACAAGTATTAAAGTTTCCTAGAAGTACACATTGGTTTTATAATGAAGAGAACAGATTTGTACATTCCTCTTAGGAAGGAAGTTGGAAAGAAAAAAATAAATAAATATGAACCTTAAAACTACTCCCCCCCCTCTAAAACTACACATATGACGGCCCGTTTTATGAGTTGATAAAGGGTTGCCTTGTGGACTCGTAACCGCATGTATGAAACATTTTAATTTGTAATTTATTTAAGCTGATTTTACCTAATTGAATTTCTACAACATTAACTTTACTTAATGGCATTTTTTTTCTTATTTACGCTTAGAGGAGATAGCTGATTGTTAATAATAAGGAATTATAAATTACTTAAAAAAGTTATTCCCGCATTACTCTTATACTCATTGATTTCATAATATTGAATTAAAAAGGCATAACTATATTTATTTACAAGAAAGAAAGAAATGAAAAAAAAAAAAAAAGAGCTCTCGTATTACAACAAAGAAAAACATTAGAAAATCACGTATTCTTATCTAAATCTATTATGAAAAGTCCGGGCCCACCCGACTGGGAGAAAAACTTGCGAGAGGTTACCTGTTTTCTTCCTCTATGGTTACTTTCGGGGGGGGGGGGGGGGGGCATCTCCCGAACTGAATCTTCGCCATTTGGCGAAAAACATGAAGATGTGCTGCGAAGCTTATCATTTTGTAATGTGGCCACCAGCCGCCTACGAGGGGCCTCCCAACAAAGCAAAGGGTCTGTCAGTCATCGTATCCGTTTCTGCACAGTCTTGTTGATCATAGCCATATTTCGCTATTAAATTCTCTCGAGAGACAGGTGCTTATAAATTGGAACCAACAAAATACCATCTTAATTGAATCGGGGATGCCGAGAAGTAATCTCAACCTACTAGTCGAAAACTAGGGCACGACCCTTGGGGGGTGGGGGGGTATCAGTTAGAGTAGTGTAAGTTTTGTAGGGGAGGCTCGCCTTTTGGTCCTGCGAATTGATTTGGGAAAGAAAGCAGGAAGTGCTAATAAGAGTCTATGTTTTTAAGTGTGTTCTGCAGCTAGAGATGCAAAGGGAGGAAAAACCCAGTTTATTCCATGGTAAAAAACGGGTTTTGGGAAAGGAATTAAAAAAAAAATCTGAGAATTTAAGGAATTTTCATTGCTCTGAAACTTTTTTTGAATACAATGTTTATTATTTTTTGTTATCTAGATACTACTCTGCTCCGGGTCGTGTGGGTTTTTCTCAGGGAGTCTAAAAGGAAGGAGACTTATCTCCTTTGGCAAAGCGCCGAAAAAATGTCCCGATTTTTCCACTGCAGGAAGATGGTGCTCACGCGAATTGACTTTGTGTTGACGGAGAAGGGGGAAGGAGAATTTCGCCGAGGTCAGCGGGGAAACCGACGGAAGGTAGCCGGCGCTTTTCGGGCAGCGGATGCGTGGTAACTGAGAGGTCTGATATGGTTCACGATTATCCCCACGAAAGAGATATGTTAAACATTATGATTTTAAAGTTATTTTCTTTCTCATATTTCATTTCAGTTCTCATGTGTATTCAATGACCACTGAAAATATTACTTGAATTACTTGCACACATGTCATTATTTCTATTGTAAATTTAACACGTCAATGTCATATTTATTTTTGCATCCCCTTAAATTTTCTGATTTTTTTTCTTTCATAAAAAATACTTTGTCTGTACTACCTTTAATAAATCTGCTAAAAGTGATGGAAACCAGTAATAAGAGGAAAAGTAATTATCGATAAGTTAAAAGTTTAAATATCCTTTTAATGTATCCTTTCATGTTATTAATTTACTTGATTATTTTTTTCAAACTTAAATCACATAAGCAGCAGGGGTGAAGCAGCATCGGTGCCCCCCCCACCCCCAATTTTCACTACCCTTTTGTGCTTTTTATTTTTGCCCCTTTTTTATTATTATTTTTACTTTTTTTATATTGATTATTTATTTCTTTAAATATTATTTATTTATTTTTTCAAATATTTTTTTTTTGTTTTTAAAAATAGTATTTTTTATATATTATTAATTTTTTTAAAGTATTATGCGCGGAATACAATCTCTTTTTATCTCTTCCAGACATTCTAAGCACACGCACAAAATAAATAAATAAAAATAATAATAAAGAAATAATTTAAATTAAAAAAAATAAATTAATGAATAATTTTTACTTAAAAAAACAGTAAATAATTTAATTTAAAAAAATAAATTAATGAATAATTCAAATAAATAAATAAATTAATTTTAAAAAATCCCCCCTCCCAAAAAAAAATTTTTTTTTGATACAGCAACTTGCACCCTGATCCCCACCCCCCCTCCCGTGGGCAACTATGCAATGGAGAAATTTATAAATCATCAAGCTCTTCACCAAGGGCGGATCCAGCTTCTGGTTAAGGAGGGGGTCATTTTCGGAAAAGTACAATTTTTATGCAAATTGGGGGGTTTTGACAAGTTTTTCGTAATATAAGTACCAAAAATGCATTTTTAACAAAATTTTGTCGGTTAAGGGGGGGGGGGGTCATGACCCCCCCCCCCTCTGGATCCGCGACTGCCAAGGGCGGATCCAGCTTCTGGTTAAGGAGGGGGTCATTTTCGGAAAGGGGGAGGGGTCAAAGTACAATTTTTATGCAAATTGGGGGGTTTTGACAAGTTTTTCGTAATGTAAGTACCAAAAATGCAATTTTAACAAAATTTTGACGGTTAAGGGGGGGGGGTATGACCCCCCCCCTTCTGGATCCGCGCCTGCTCTTCACTTAAGTGACAGCAGATCAAATTAGGTTTTAAAAGGATTGCTTCATAAGCAAAAATTAAACGCTTAGAATGCAAAATATATTATAAACGTAGGATGAAGCAGAGTGTTCTGTGCTTCTCTAAACAGCTTTCATAGCGAAAGCAGATTTTAAATTTCCTAATATTCAGGAAATTCCCTTATTTAAATGCCCTTTAAAACGCTAGACTACGCGATGTAAACAAAGTAAGGTTGCAGCAGCGCTCTCTGGCGGACGTGAAATTTTGTTGCCAAACCGGTACTTCCTGGTTTTTCTAATACAAACGTACAAAAAAAAAAAGGGAAAAAAAATAAACATTTTAAAATTATTTAGAAACGCACATTTTTCCATCCTTTTTTTTGTGCAAATTCTTTTATAACTTTTCATGAGAGTTTTTAACATTATTGATTAAACTTTTTCCTGCACTTGAGCATGGCAAAGGCTGAAAACTGATCTTCTGACTTGTTTCAGTGAATTTCTCAATTTTCTCTGGTATGAAGACATTCTGCTCGTCGATGCCTGAGCAATATTAAAGAACGTTATCAAACACTGCATACAGCTTACAGCTGCTATCTTTGTCATTCAATTCCAATAAAATTCCGGTGAAAAGCCTTGAACCCTATCAATTTTTCCAACATTATAAAAATTGGCTTGATGGTGCATTTTTATTTTCCGGAAAATTCCGGGAATAGTTCGCAATCCCCTTAACGTCATCATAGCCGCGTCATCTGTCGGCTCAAAATGAACCTTTTTTGGGGAGTAAAGCGTTGCATCCTCGCAGGTTACACTGTATGTTTATACAATTCTTGTTTCAGATCTGGCATCAATGATTGATTCTATGTTTTGATTTCGCGCTATTTCTGAAATCTGTGTGTGTTTGTTCTACGTTGTTTACATTTTGTTAATGCGAACTAGTTTTGTAAGCATTATTTTTGGTTTGTATCACATCTTTCAATAGTTATCAACTTTGATTTTGTTGGTAAGTAAAAACTTACTGAAATTTCAACATTAAAAATTACAGTAATGTTGTCACTGATTGCTAATACTGTAGCTTTTGCTGCTGTAAGATTACGTTCTGTATTTAATTGAGTATTTTGAATAAGTAATTCGTTTGCTTCATTGTTTTTTTAGCAGACAATGTATGAAATTTTGAATGACATATAAGTAATGGAGGGAAAACCCTGTAAACGGCGTTGAAAATAGGTTAATGTAGCAATGTGACAACATTATTCTTTTTTCAAAGAAAATTTTCCCTGTATTATAGAGTAATCTACTGTATTTAAGAGCATATAAATCATCGATTTTTTGGAGCTTTATAAATGTTTGTTTCAATTAGCCGATTCTAAATCAGTGTTGGAAATATTGAAATTCCCGATTTAAGTTCACATCTGTCGTTTTTTCATTATTCTTGCATTGTATTGACACTTAAAAAGCAGTTGTCTTTAGTTTTTTGCTATTTCACTCTGAAATAATTTATTGATTATTTTTGAATGTCTTATATTCCTAAAAAAACCACAGACTACTACAAATAGGATTATTTTTCATCATAATAATAGTAAGTCGGCTCGAAATATCTCTAAATTAGTTAATTTATATCATTTTGTGTGATAAAATGCTTTGAAGAAAAAAATCGGAGCAAAACTTATTAAGATAGGGTTAACTAGCAAAACCTGCAGCACGTTGTTTGAGATTTATGGTTAGAAAATTGATGAAAAATCTACACTTGAGAGCTATAAAAGTTTCTGCAGAATTTAAGGAAGCATTTAATGTTTTAATTCCAACTGAAAAAGTTCGCCCAGCCTTCTAAACAGATGGACTACTTAGGCACTCTAACCTCAGAAAATATTTTGTTAGTGCAAATAACATAAAACTAGGGCTTTTTCTTCACAAAATAAACGATAAATAGGCACAAAATGTATTAGAGTAAGTCCTTATTTGCAGATAAAAGTAAATTTAACATTTTTGGTCATAATTATTAAGAAAAGAAAAAGTTAGGCGCGAAACAAAACACAAAAATCACGATTTCAAAAATGAACCCTTTTTGTGAAAAAGAATAACAATAGTGCTGTTTTTAACACATGAATGTTCAATGCATTTCATTTTCCTTCTTTTCAAACCGCTTATATTTAAAAATCGCGGCAAAATATTCTCGATCGGTTCAGAAAGCGCTGTCTTGATTTAGATGCGGGTTTTTGATTTTTCCCGATTTTCCTTCAAAAAGTAGGGGGGTCGACTTATACGCGAGATCCACCTATACGGGAGTATATATGGTAGTTTTGTTAAGAATAGAGAATAGATCTTAATATTAAACACCCATTCCGAAATATTAATTTTAATCAACCAAAAAACTGCTATTTCATTGAAAATGGAAAGTGCACGAACACTTTTGTGAGCCACTGTATGTTGAAATTCTACAATGTTTATTTCACCTGCAGGTTTCACCGATGTTTATTGTGAGACCCAAAACAGATTTAAGAGTCAATGAAAGATCTAAAAACTTCAATTCCAGAAGTTTCTCCTAGCATATTTCAAGTTTAATTTAATCTGTTAAATTTGAATGGAAATACAGTCCAATGTCACTGAGAGTGTGGCTACATATGCCACGTAGGGTCCGGAACCTGAAAGCTGTATGATCTTCATGTTTATCTGAAGCATGAAGCATATATACAGGGTGACCTAGAACATCGTGTACAAACTTGGAGTGGAAGTGGAGAACACGATAGCATGCAAGAATCACTTAAGAACACATGGTCGTAAGCACAATGCTGTCGCACTATCTGGACATAAAGCCAGATACTGATGAATGCAAAACAGGTCATAAATTTATTACACAAGGATTTTAGACAAAACTTTTTTTTAAAAAAAGGTTTAAAGCGGTTATTTGAAGTGCTGGCGAGTAGCTCTAATACTGCATCACAATGCTAATGCAAAGATGGATGAAAGCTTGTCAGAATGGCTCGTTATTGCGACGGTCAGAGGAGCGTTATCATTGCAACGCATACATTACAACTGCAGCTGCATGTGTTACAACAACTGCTTTAAGTCCTTCTTAAAAACTAAACTGTAGTGTAAAATCTTATTTGAAATAATTTATCATTATTTGTTACGTGATTCGCATCTTTCAGTGTCTGGCTTTGTGTGCATGTAGAGTGTTAGCATTGCATTCGTGACCATATGTTCCTAAGTGATTCTTGCTAGCTATCGTGGTCTCTACCATCACTCAAAGTTTGTACGCAATATTCTGGGTCGCCCTGCTAATGGATGATTCTACAAATCTATATATATAAAAGAAAGTCGTGTTAGTTACACTACTTATAAGTCAAGAACGGCTGTACCGATGTGGCTAAAAATTGTTGGGTAGGTAGCTTAGAGCCAGGAGACGGACATAGGCTATAATTAATGTGTGTCAGTTACATAAATAGAAAAACTGTCTTATTGACTAAGTCTTTTTACTAAGCCTTTTTTGACACCTCCATGGCTGAGCGACATAAAGCACACGTTCTGCAGCTTCCGGTGCGCAGCAAATAGGTTGTAAATTAGCGGTGCGTTGAGTGTTATTTGACTTTTTTGTGAAGTAAATTATAAGCAAACGCGTTATTTCCTTTAAAATTATATGTGATAAGCTGTCAGAAACGATTGTCACTTAAGAGTTTTTACGCCTCTGAGGCTGAGAGGTAGAAAGCGCTTGATGGGATGGCTCCTGCACTGCAGTTAAAGAGGTTGTTCTTCTCACTACTATTCTATCTTCTATATATATATAAAAGAAAGTCGTGTTAGTTACACTACTTATAACTCAAGAACGGCTGTACCGATGTGGCTAAAAATTGTTGGGTAGGTAGCTTAGAGCCAGGAGACGGACATAGGCTATAATTAATGTGTGTCAGTTACATAAATAGAAAAACTGTCTTATTGACTAAGCCTTTTTACTAAGCCTTTTTTGACACCTCCAAGGCTGAGCGACATAAAGCACACGTTCTGCAGCTTCCGGTGCGCGGCAAATAGGTTGTAAGTTAGCGGTGCGTTGAGTGTTATTTGACTTTTTTGTGAAGTAAATTATAAGAAAATGCGTTATTTCTTTTAAAATTATATGTGATAAGCTGTCAGAAACGATTGTCACTTAAGAGTTTTTACGCCTCTGAGGCTGAGAGGTAGAAAGCGCTTGATGAGATGGCTCCTGCACTGCAGTTAAAGAAGTTGTTCTTCTCACTACTATTCTATCTTCTATATATATAAAAGAAAGTCGTGTTAGTTACACTACTTATAACTCAAGAACGGCTGTACCGATATGGCTAAAAATTGGTGGGTAGGTAGCTTAGAGCCAGGAGACGGACATAGGCTATAATTTATGTGTGTCAGTTACATAAATAGAAAAACTGTCTTATTGACTGAGCCTTTTTACTAAGCCTTTTTTTTTACACCTCTATGGCTGAGCGACATAAAGCACACGTTCTGGCAGTTACCGGTGCGCAGTAAACAGGTTGTAAGCTAGCGGTGCGTTGAGTGTTATTTGACTTTTTTGTGAAGTAATTTACAAACAAACGCGTTACTTCCCTTGAAATTTATATGTGATAAGCTATCAGAAACGATTGTCACTTAAGAGTTTTTACGCTTCTGAGCCTGATAGGTAGAGAGCGCTTGATGGGATAGCTCCTGCACTGCAGTTAAAGAGGTTGTTCTCCTCACTACTATTCTATCTTCTATCTATATCTATATCTTATATATATAAAAGAAAGTCGTGTTAGTTACACCATTTATAACTCAAGAACGACTGTGCCGATATGGCTAAAAATTGGTGGATAGGTAGCTTAGAGCCAGGAGACGGACATAGGCTATAATTTATGTGTGTCAGTTACATAAATAGAAAAAATGTCTTATTGACTAAGCCTTTTTGACACCTCCATGGCTGAGGGACATAAAGCACACTTTCTGGAAGCTTCCGGAGCGCTGTAAACAGGTTGTAAGTTAGCGGTGCGTTGAGTGTTATTTGACTTTTTTGTGAAGTAAATTATAAACAAACGCGTTACTTCCCTTGAAATTTATATGTGATAAGTTGTCAGAAACGATTGCTCATTCCGAGGATACCGATGATCCCAACCGATATAGCGTTTGAATTTAAAAGACTTCAATTTCCGATCCGTCTTGCATTTGTCATGACCATCAACAATCACAAGGCCAATCCTTAAAAGTTTGTGGTTTGAATCTAGAACATCACTCTCTTTCCAATGGTCAATGATATGTGGCATGTTCACGGTTCGGAAGACCATCTGCGTTGTTTGTTTTTGCGCCTGATAATAAAACAAAAAATGTTGTGTATCACAAGGTACTTAAGTGAAGAACAACCTATGTACTAAAATACAGAAACAATAATGAATGATTAATGTAGGTACTTAATTATTTTTTGTATTTTCTAATTAAAAAAAATTACTAAATTCAAAAATTTGCTTATTTATTACCTTTAAGGCGGAACAGAGTTCGCCGGGTCAGCTAGTACGGGAATATTTCTAACATGTAGATTTCAAAAAATTAATTTAAAATTAAAAATCTGAAAAAAAATCGGCAAAGTACTTTATAAGTTGCATAATTAAAATAGAATATCAGCAGAGCTTAAATGTTTGTATTTTATTGTATTTTTGCATTTTTATTTTTTTAAAGGCATGTGAATGATTAAAAGAACATGCGGATGACACAATGGATATGTGAATAACACAATAAGTATGAATAACATAAACACAAAAGGTCTATTAATGAAATTTTTTAACCTGTAAACTGTTAGACATAATTTTTAAACATTGTACTGTCATAGTTTGGCTTTTGATTCATCCACGGGTCTCATATTGGGGCATGTGAATGATGTAAGAAAAATGGCATGTGAATGACAAAACACTAGTAATATGTTCTCAAAAAGTCATATCTGAATATTTTTCGACTTAACTTCGAATAAGAACTTACAAATGTAAGATTTAGGACTATTCATCATCAAAAAAATTTTACATATACATTTTACTTGCATTCTGTAGGCCATGTTAATGAGAAAGATGAAGAACACTTGCCTTGAAAGTTGAGTTTAGCTTGCTTTTTATCAAAAAGTAATTGCAGAACAGTAAAATTATCTTCAGCTAGGAATAACAAAGTTCCATGCTTGTTTTTAAGATGTGTTACCAGATTTTGAAATAAAACATTTCAGAGAAAAATATCTATACTTTTCAAACATGTGGATGACTGATAATTGCTGGGACAAAGTTTAGATTATAACTTTTAGAGATATTATTTTCACATTATTTTGCTTTTTTTGTGATTTACATCTTGCACACATTCACATTTATAAATAAAAAACTCTTCAGAAAAAAATCACTTATTTTTTTTTAAATCTATATTCCATTTGATTGTGAAAATTGCACCTATGGATGACATTTCAATCTAATATTTTATTTTAAATTGAATACAGTCGACGCTCGTTATAACGACCACTCGTTATAAAGACTATCCAATACAACGACTGATGGGAAAAACCCAACTTCATCCCAATATACTCTATTTTCTACCTCTTACAGCGACCACTCGTTACAAAGACCTTTTTCTGGGGGATGGAGATGGTCGTTATATCGAGCGTCGACTGTAATAATTAATTATTGACTTTGTTGATAATCAGAATTATAGAACAAAAGACGCATAAAAATGCTCCCGAAATAGTTTTTTATTAAATTAAAAACAAAAAGAGCAATCAGTATGGAACACAAATTTGCCCATTTTTGTAGAATCACCCATATTAGTAGAGGGGCTATGGTCGAAAATATAGTTGTAAACTGCATTTTATGATAAAATCATGAAAGTTGGTATACATGCAGACAATGTATTTATAAACATTTTTAGAAGGGGAGCCATTTCAAAATCCCCACCCAAACCCCTCTGGCGGCCATTTTTGGTCAAAAACTCCGAAATTGCTTTTTTTTATTTCTTTTTCGAAAAACACCTTTTGTATCATCTTTTTGGGAGTTCAATTATGTTAAATAAAGTTTAGAAAGCCATCAAAATAGCTTAAAACCAAATAATTTTAATATTACTTATTAAAAATTTGTTTTTTTTTTTTCAACAAAATTCAGATTGATCAAAATCTTACAATTTTTTTCAAGGGCCGCTTTAGGAGTGTCCAACTCTGTATTTGAAAGCACTATATTAAAGAGAAACAATTTAATTGCATTAAAATCCCAGCAATCCGAACCCCAAAAATCCGAAACTTTGAAAAACCCGAGCATATTTTTTAAATTTTACTCATAAAAATTTATTGCAACAACTGAAAACAAAAACAGAAATTAAAAGTCATAAATAAAGCTAGTACTTTTTCAAAACTTAAAATAGACTTTTGAATTGTTGCTTAAGAATGAATATGTATCCTTGGTTAATTAAAATAAAACCGGTTTTCTTTATGGACGAAAAAAGTAATAAGAAAATTTCAAACATTAAAAAAAAAAAAAAATTACGCAATGTTATGGAAATTTCACTCTCATTCAGCAGGATTCTAAGTTTTGCTTTCACTTATAAAATTGTAGGGGGGGGGGGAGGGGGCACGAGCATCTTTTTTATACAACTGCGAAATTCCATATTAAAAGCTTTAAAACAAATTTCAAGTTTTTTCTCACTAAACAATTTCAGGAGTTTGTTCTCTAATTCTAAAAGATGTAAGAAGACGAAAGAAAAATTACTGCAATCTAAAGTTTAGTGCTATGTTAATAAAGCAAATAATATATCCACTACATATCGCACCCTTGCTACAAAAGTGCCACAACTCAAAAATTATAATTTTTGAGTTATGACCGTCATTAGACGTAGTGTACACGTCTCTTCCAATCTTCAAAAGAGCCAGAAGTTGCATTGAAAAATCAGCCGCCAAAGGGCAGTTATGGCGTTTTGTTGTTATCAAGATGCATAGGTCCTTTCCACTGAAATGCCACATCTTGAGTTGTCGTTCCGCCATCGTAGAGTAACGTGCGTAACTAAGGATCATAGTTTGAGATGTATCGGTCTTCATATTGACAAATTCAAAAATACTAAAATGTGCCGAGTCAGCCCGGGAACAGTTTTTTGCAATTCCTGGAAAACGTAGTTTTTTTAGTATATAAATCTATATACAATATATACAATAATATACAATATATACAATAAATAATTATATACAAGCTGATTTAACGTATTTGAAATTGTTAGTAATTTACATAGATATGCAACATTTTCCATTGCAGTATTTACACATTGGTGCACACAGTCCATTTTTGAAGTACCCACAAGTTTTTGAGAGTAGCTTGTTTTACACTTGCAAGACGTAAATTCGCTTATGACATTTCACCTCTTTCAAGAATTCATTTGTTAATTTAGTCTTCTATGAGAAGCATTTCTGATTTATTTAATACATGAAAATTAGATTGTGGTTCCTTCGCTGAAAAATATGCTGGATTTACAAATTATGACACCTGATATGCTAACTGAGGGACCTTTTTAGAAGATGATATTTTGGGAAATATAAGAGGAATTTTTGAGCCTTGCTGCTGAAATGGCACATACTGAAACATTGAAATGCTTGTTCTGTGGAAAGAGTCCTTACTTGTTGTACTACCAGAGTTACAATAAAAATTATCGTGCCTGGCCACTGTAAAAACACCAGTCCTGAAATGTGAGGGAAATGTAGTTTTATATTTATCAATTTGTTCAACTGATGCTTGCTCAGAGTCCAGTAGAAATCCTTAGAAGCCTTGGGGGTAATTCCATGTCAAATCAACCAATGGTCAAAACTTCATGACTTCGGATTTTGCTCATTTTTGGCTCAAATAAAGTATTAATTGAACAGGGGAAAAAAACAAAGTTTTGGATTTTTTTATGCATTTGTTTCCGAGTTATAAATTTTTTAAGTTTTGACAAAATCAAATTTTGCATTATTTAGACACCTTTAAGTAGCCATAATTAAAAAACTACTTGACCTAAAAAAATGCAATTGGTCTTGTATTGTTCAGTATTTAATGAGGTTTCATAAAATATATAACATGACCTAGCTGCTAAAAAATTTTGTTTTAAATTTTTTTGCAAAATTTTAATTTAAAAAAATTTAAAATTGAAATTTTTAATTTCTTTGAAAAAAATATATGTTACTTAGCCTTCTGTTAGCAACATTTTTGGAAAATTTCATGATGGTAATCTAATGGTATCATGGTGAAATAAAATTTTCTCTTTCTAATTGCTTTATTTCTAGCATTTGTTCTGTTAAAAAGTAATTCAAGTAGACACCATGATTACAGCATGAAAAAAAAAAAAAAAAACAAGGTGGTACTCCTGGGAAAAATTGTTTCTACTTTTAATATCTTCATTCCTATTAGCTTGATCAGAGGGATTGTCTGTCCCCCCCCCCCCAAATGGGGGGAGGGGAGAAAGATTGCCATTAAGATATTTAAGGGAGTTTATAGTGGGTCCTTTTTCTGTTCGAGGGAGTCTCATTCCTGGGGAGTTAGGGGGGTGCTCCACAGTAATAGAGCAGTTAAAAGTTAGTACATTAAAAAATACATGAGTTTTTTTCTGGAAGGAAGTCAACATTGGGAGAAAATTAAGCTGTAGTAACATGTGACTTTGCGGAAAACTACTTGTTTATTTTGCAATCTTACCCACAAGAGTATGGCTACTTTACGCCCAATTGTTGGGTACTACAACAAAGATCACACAAGGAATCAGGCTGTACCTTACAAGAGTACTGAATTTATTTCAGACTGCTAAGTACACTTCTATATAAATGGACCGACATGCATTGATCATATATAATATGTTAACTGGTAAATTTGTATTAAAATATTTCTAAAAAGGTTCAGCAAATCAATTTTTTAAATTAAAAAGTTCAAATTTAACTAAAAATTTGAGGGTTTTTTTTTTTTTCAATTCTAAATATTTTGCTTGTAATTGCTAAGTACTTGTTTTTTTTTTCATGCCGTAATCATCGTGTATACTTGAGTTACTTTTAACAGAACAAATGCTTTTTACGACTAGAATTAAAGCAATTTGAAAGAGAAAATATTTTTTTTCACCATGATACCATAATATTACCATCATGAAATTTTGCACATATATAGATAATAGAAAGCTTTACAACATATATTTTTTTCAAAAAAATTAAAAATTTCGATTTTGAATTTTTTCAAATAAAAAAAAATTTTTTTTGAAAAAAAATTAAAAAAAATTTTTTTTAGCAGCTAGGTCATGTTATATATTTTATGAAACCTCATTTAATACTGAACAAAACAATACCAGTTTTAACTCTCTAGGTCAAATCGTTTTTTATTTGCGGCCATTTAAAGACTACTGAGTGAGGGAAAATTTACGATGCTTCCAAAATTTAAAAAATTTATAACTTTGGAAATAATTGTTGAAAAAATTTGAAACTTCAGCTTTTTCATCATGGTGGTAAGTATAATGAACAGACAAAAAATCATTGCAATCTGAAACATTGACCTTAAAAACTTTTTTTTTATTGGTTGATTTTGTATGGAATTACCCTTGGGTAAGGAATAAAAGGTTCCAAAATATGCATTATCTCAACAAGACTTTCTTTTCTAGTCTGTTCATGTACTTTCATGGCTAAATAAACGGGCATTGGTTGTTCCTTGTTCACTTGATGCTTGATAGTTTGCTTTGTTAATTTGTTTGAAAAATATGCATATTAAATGATATCTGGACATTATCCCGACAACCAAAATCCTGACAAGCCAGAATCCTGACAGCCGAAATCTTGACAAGCCAGAGTCCCGACAGGGTCGAAATACCGACAAGACAGAATCCTGACACGGCCAGAATCCCGACACGACCAGAATCCCGACAGGGCCAAAATCCCGACAGGGCTTAAATCCTGACAAATCCAGAATCCCGACAGTGCCATAATCCCTACAAGGTCAGAATCCCGACAGCGCCAAAATCCCAACATGGGCCGAAATCCCGACACGGCCGGAATCTCGAGAGGGTCGAATTCCCTGCAGAATATAAATACAATCACTTATAGAACATATACTAATTAACATTATACTATTAGTTACATATACTAATTAATACGGTGGTACTTGTATTCTTGAGCTATCATGTCAGCTTGTGTAAACTCAGCAGTGAGTATACTGTCTCCTCTTATCAACACGCAATTTCGTATTTTCTGTGAACTAATTTCTTCAGGACTTAGATGTAACTCCTGTCCATTTTCATCAGGTTTATAAGAAAGAAACGCAAATCTGGAAGGGGTGAAATGCATTTCTGAACTGAAGCCTCTTTATCAAAATGTTCACCTATGTGGCGCTCTTCAAAGTTTTTTTTCTTTTTCTTTCTTCAGCTCTTCTAACTTTTGTACTGTTTACATCAAGCTACAAGATTTATGCCACAGAAAATAAATTTAATCCAAATAATATCTGTTGTAATAATTTTGGTGAAAACAACATTTCTTGGGGTACTTGTTATTTAAACTTTCAGACTTTAATACTTAAACAAAATTAAAATACATGCATTTAAAACAATACTTTTGTATGAGAAAAACCATACGACTGTGAGAAACTGTAACTTGAAAAAATATGACCACTTTTCCCAATCTTGATTCATATAAATATCATTTACGGGAACATATGAGCAATGACACATATTACCGATGATAAACAGTCACTGGAAAATATTCGTCATCTAATAAACTACCATATTTGAAGAAAAAATCAACAACGGAAACAATAGTAAAAATAAGAGAAAAAATAAATTTAAAACTAAAACTTTAAAATTTCTGAAATTGAAGCTTTAAATTTCATTTTGTTAGAATTATACTTACTTTTCCCTCGAGTTCTTATGCTTCTGTAACCTTTGGGGAACATTTTCGATGATGTGTGCTTTGTCATAAATAATCTTTAAATTAAAGCAAATGCACCCATAGCTCGATCATAGCATCCTAAGACTGCAGTTTCGCCCTTATTATGGGCTCCTCAGTTAGGAATAGTCAATGATCGAGCTGGAGGCAAAAAGTCCTCTTATTGTAGCTAAGATAGCCAACAAACTGGTAGGTAAAGTGAATTTATCTTACCAGCGAGCGCCCACAAACTATGGTGCGGCTCAACTCGAAATTTGAAGGCAAAAGCTGGGTAATGTGCAATGAGTTACCGCCCGTAAGCCAGGGCTGAGGCAGAACTGAAGCAAATGCACCCATAGCTCGATCATAGCGTCCCAAGACTGCAGTTCTGCCTCAGCCCTGGCTTACAGGCGGTAACTCATTGCACATTACCCAGCTTTTGCCTTCAAATTTCGAGTTGAGCCGCACCATAGTTTGCGGACCCTCGCTGGTAAGATAAATTCACTTTATCTACCAGTTTGTTGGCTATCTTAGCTACAATAAGAGAATTTTTGCCTTCGGCTCGATCATTGGCTATTCCTAACTGAGGAGCCCATAATAAGGGCGAAACTGCAGTCTTAGGATGCTATGATCGAGCTATGGATGCATTTGCTTCAGTTCTGCCTCAGCCCTGGCTTACGGGCGGTAACTCATTGCACAAATCTTTAAATTAGCTTCAAAAAACTAATAAATACACGTTTAGATGCACTTATAATGCATCAACATGTAATATAGTTTATATAATGTATTTTAGCCTTCAGTATTAATAATTGTACTAAATATATTACTTTTATATTTGTAAAGAGCGTGAAATTCATCTTTTATCCAGAGTTACATAACGACAAGTGAAACTAATAAAAGCGTATTAAAAATGAAAGGTATTATAACCGGATAATTGGTTAACTCGGTCAATTAGGATCCGCATAACCGGAATCCTACTTTGATTTAACTCTAATTTAATGTATATTTGCATTCTTAAACCATTAATGCATTTATGGGAGAGGGAATTCACTTCCATGAATTTATTCTTAAAAAATATTGATTTGCCAAAAAAAGCACTTTTAGGTTGTTATTTTTAAAATTAGTCTTTAAGTGGAGCTTTAAACGATAAAAAATACAATAAACACCTATGTTATGACATAGCAATGGTTTAAGAAGAAAATAATAATAATAATTACAAAATAGCACCATTTCTAGTTTTGGACCAAAAATGGCCGCTAAGAGGGGTTTTGGGGGGATTTCCGATTGGCTCCCCTTCTAAAAATTTTTTATATACAATGTCCACAAACCTACCAAGTTTCATGATTTTATCACAAAATGCAGTTTCTTTTCCCGTAGCCCCCTGACTATATATAAATCCATATATATTTGCAGGGGGGAGGGAAAGGTAGTAATATTTTGAATTACTGCCCTGTTTGATACCTGTACTAGAAAAGGTCTCTACATTTTGTTTCACTTGCATGTATTAATACACACATTTGTACTTAATTTTTGGTGTTCTACAAGGTGGTTTTGTTAAAATTGGAATGAGAGCATTATACATCTGGAATGAAAGAATTGAAAGGAGGTTTTTTGAGAGGATATTATTTGCACTAACAAAACATTTTTTCAGGTTAGTGTCCAAGTAGTTCAGCTGTTTAGAAGGCTGGGCGAACTTTTTCAGTTGAAATTGAAACATTTAATGCTTCCTTAAATACTGCAGAAACTTTTATAGCGCTTAAGTGTAGATTTTTCATCAATTTTCTAACCATAAATTTCAAACAACGTACTGCAGGTTTTGCCAGCTAACCCTATCTTAATAAGTTTTGCTCCTAATTTTTTCTTCAAAGCATTTTATCACATAAAATGATATAAATTAACTAATTTAGAGATATTTCGAGCAGACTTACTATTATTATGATGAAAAATAATCCTATTTGTAGTAGTCTGTAGTTATTATTTCGGAGTAAAATAGCAAAAAATTAAAGGCGACTGCTTTTTAAGTGTCAATACAATGCAAGCATAATGAAAAACTACAGAAATGAACTTAAATCAGGAATTTATCAGAAAATCTTCCAGTGTGCGAAGACTTTTGTGGCGTGTTATTTCCGAGACAACTGCTTTTTAAGTCAATATAGTGCAAGAATAATGAAAAAACAAGAGAGGTGAAATGAGGAATTTATCCAAAAATATTGCAGTGTGCGAATACTTTTTGCCGTGTTATTTCCGTGTCTCTTCGTTTTTTGACCCATTTCAAAAAGAAAATAAGTAAATGTTTTAAAAACACATTCAGAGTTTTATTCAGAATGACTCAGAGATGAAGTGAAAAAATATTGGTGTTCATATTATACTTTTGGGAGCCACTGTATATAGTATTTGCGATATTCATGTAGGAAACATTCATCCTGTTTGAAGTTTTCAGGTAAATTTGTATTTTTTTTGAAAATCGGCAAAAAATTGACCTTCTTAAGGAATTGAAAGGAAAATAGGACAGATTGTTCCTAGTTTTCAAGATTCCTGATAAAACTTTTTTTAAAAGCTTAGGTGAAAAAATGAACCAGAATTTACTCGCCCTCATTTATCCAGAAAATTTGTGGCTCAGGGATCAAATGTTAATTTTTCTTGATATTTTTTTCTTAAGAAAAGTCTGGGTTAAAGAGAAAAAAAAAGCCCTGACTGCTTTCATATTCAGATTTTTGGTAACATGCAATGTTCTAAATAAATTTTTTTCCCAATATTTTTTTATTCATACCATTTCTTAAATTGGTTCTTAAAAAAATGCTTCATAAGGTCCTTGAATAGCACCTGAAAATAAGTATGGCTAAAGATTGGGAACGTTGTGAAGCAATCATAATATCTGTGTTGATTTAATTTTGCAGGATTTTTTTCCAAATGAAGGGCTCTAGAAGCATAAGTAAAGTTTCAAAAGATGAAGATAGGAAAGAGACAGAGTCTGTTGAAATGCAGTAAGTTTTAAATTATTTAGTGAAAATACTGCAGTTGCATTTTACTTTAAAATTTTTTATTTATTTAACAGTTATAAGTTGCATTATTTAAAATATTTTTTTGTGTCAAGCATTTCAAGTAAATATTTTTATAAGCATAATTTATTAGCCTTGTTTCCAGGTAAGCGTTTTTTTAGGACGTTTTAAATACATTCAAAAAGAGCAGCTACAAATGCTTTTAATAAATAAAATGTAAAACATTAGCATCTTAATCTTTCCGAACCGGGCGGTCGGTACAGCATGTGTACCGCAAGTCTTTTTTCCTTTGAGGACGGGGATGAAATCGTCGCTTCTACCTTTTGGAAATGGGGATTTTCCCAAGATTTCATACCCCCCTTACTGGGGGATTACGGCTTTGTATTCGAACCGCGAAGTCATAAAACCTGAGTGCTCCGTTCAGGGTTACTGCTACTTAGTGACCATCGTCCAAATTTTGGCCAAAATTGCTGTCCATCGGAGCAAGGGAAAGATACAGTTCTCAATCAAAGAAATAAGATACATTATCAGCTATTTAAGTGGAGCAATGTTAGTTCGTTCTGATAATTTTAACATAAGTTCGATAAAATATTAAAGGTCAGTATAACTAGTAATATTAGGGATTATTTTCTAACATTCTTCGTCCTACGCCCCAACGAATGCAAATATAATATCAATCACAGAATTAAAAGAAAAAATTAAAATAAATAAGTAATGGTGAATAACATCGTTGAGGAAAATGTTCAAATAATTCAAGAATTGTGATGCACTAAAAAATAAGTGTACAGATTTGAAGCTGGAAAAAATGCGGTCTTGAGGATATGTTAAATATTTTACGGAGAGGTGGGGAGCGGAAAATACCCTCATGAGTCTCCTAACTTGCGAAAAGTGTTTATTATTTTGAAGTTTTCACCTCTCTAGCCCTATAGAAGAATGTTAATGGTAAATATAATGCTTCCTTCCCCTCCAAATAATATTTATGAAATTGTCGAAATCTGGTGAAAATAGGAGGGGAGGGGGACGCTATTTTCGAAAAGTTGGAGGCAATGGGGGAAAAGGGAGGCCGTATTAGGATTCTGGGGATCATTGAACATAAGAATCAGCAGGAATGATAGCAAAACACCAGGATTTTTTTTTTTTTGCCACTCAACCGAAAAACCCTCGAAATTGACTAAAAGTGGAGAACTATTTAAGCTTTGAGCACCGTCTTTTTATTTAAGTAGGACGTTGAAATTTTGGCACGATATTAGGGTGGATAAAGGTAAAAAAATGAGCCACCGCCGTGACCTCTAGGACAACTTTTTTTTTTTACCATAGGTTAGTGAACCACCCTATTGACCACTGAGTATTTTTGTCCTTTCACCACAATAAATTAAAAATATTTACAAATGTATTAACATAACCTTCTTAACACAGCTTTGCCATCATAAGAATCAACTTTATAGTACTATAGTATTCATCACGCATTGTCCCTGTAATTATATTCGATTGCATTTAATTTTCCTATTTCGCAGACCTTAAAAATTCAATGTGGGGTTGTCCGCAAATTATGTCACGCTGTGAGGGGGTTGGGGATTTCGGAAAATTGTGAGAGTTTGTGACAAGGGGGTAACAAGAAGTACGCTGTGTCATAGGCGAAGCGTGACCAAAAGTTTTGGGGGGGCACAGGTCAAAAATTTTAGAAGTGCTGGTGAAGCTTTTGACCGCCCCTCCCCCCACCAGATTTTTCATAAGAGAAATATTCGTTCTTACTATTCAGATGAATCACATACAATTCTACATACAATTTCTTCTTATCTTCTAAGTCCCCAGTGTTTTTTTCTCGTTCTTTAATGCTATCGCTGAATCTTCTTGTTCTTCTATGGATTGACCTTGTTAGTGGCATAGATATTAGAAGAAATATGACCTCTTTTAAATAAAGTGTAGACTGTTGATTATCCCTAATTTCGGGGAGTCCGGGGGGTTTCCTCCGGGAAGTTTTTTGAAAAATAGGCGTAAAGTTCTGCATTTTGAGGCCTAGTATGTAGTTGAGACTAAAAATATGTGAGGAAAAACTAGGCAAACTAAAACGTCTTAAAAATTTTACACTCGCTCAAAATAAAAATGGCTAGTGCTTCGTTAAATCGCCGACATTGACATTAATCAACAAGGAATAAGAGCGAGAAGGAAGAGGGAGGGGATTACAAATATTAAATCTGAGAAATTGCTGAAATGTTGCATATTTAATGAAATTATTTTCAGGGGTAAAATTTGCAATAGCAGTTAGGAACACTGCCTTTGATGGGGGTGGAGGGTACCCCTTAGAGGCCTTGCATTAACATTATTGGCAATCCTAAAGATTGTTTTGACTAAAAAAATTCCTTCCAGACGGTAATTCTGGCAGCCTTAGTGGGTAACCATGGTAACGAAAACTGAAATATTCTTCCTCAAGATTTTCGTCCCTGTTTCGAAAAAAATTAAGAGCCAAATATAGAGAATTTTAACAGTGGGCCTACATTTCCCTTGAACCTCCCCCCCCTAAACATGCTGGTATAGGGGAAACTGGGGACGGTTGTGACAGTCGTCATATTAGCTAAACCATAATTAATACCTGGTTGAAGGAAAGAGAGAGAGAGCATCAGCATGTTTGTCTGAATGTGTGTCAAAGCATTGCGGTAGTCATCGAGCAACATTAATGCTAGCAGAGGGGTTGGTTACTTTTTAACAGTCAAAAGTAAGTACGATTTCTTTTAGTAATTCCTATTGAATGGGTACAGATAGAGAAATGAGTTTTCCCCCTTTAGTAGTGAACCTTAATAGTGAAATAGCAGTGATTACTTTTTATGTAGGCTATTTTGTATTGCCATGGCGATTGCTGTTTTCGAAAGTAGCGAGTTGGAGTCGGTTGTGACAAATTGCGTGGGGACGGTGTGACACGAGTAAAACATGTTTTTATCATATTTGATGCCCATAATACGCTTGAAGAAGACAGAAATAGGGCAGTGTGACCTGATGAAATATAAAAAAGCTTATAAAGAAGTGAAACTTTTTTTTCTTTCGGACAGTTTTGGAAATGCTACGTTAATCGTAAGTCTTTCCTACGAAACATTCATTCGTAAACGAGATGGAGTCGGCCGGCGCTGTCACAATGAAAACAACGTGTGCATAGGTATTTTTACTCATAATAAAGTACTTTTGAGCTTACATATAAGCTGAAAGCAGACATGAGAGTAAAATGGCTACTGAGAAATGGTTTCGTTCATTTATGAATAGAAATTTTTCACGTCTGTTCGTGTAGCTCATGCAACTAGCCTTTCAAGAGTAACAAGCTTCAATAAAACAAATAAATGTGGAATCTTTCTTTGATACTTGAGAATTGTTATGAACAGACACGGCTATGACCCACAGGATGTGCATAATGTTGCCAAAACAGACGATACGAAATTCCAAAAACCTGATATTGTTGCAAGACTTGGTATAAGGCTACTTCAACTGAACGAGGCACATTGTTCAGTGTTAAACTTTCCTAAATGAAGGTTATATTGAATTACGTTTAATATTACTTGAAATTAAAAGTGATCTAGACTGTATTGCTTTATTTTTGAACTTGTCACAACCGACCAAAAGCACTGTCACAACCGTCCCTGGGGTTGGTTGTGACATTTTTTCCTTATTTGTTTAATTTGGTCCTGTGAGTTAACTATACTTAGGGAGAAAATTTTAGTATTTATAAGCAGGCAAATGTACACTTTAACATAAAAACAACTTTAAACCAGCTCACAGGCATTACTAAGGGATCTATGGGGGAGTAAATGAAAATTCACAGCTGTCCCCAGTCTCCCCTAATACTTAAATAAATAAAAAAAATGGAAATAGTCAGGGCCAGATTACCAATTAGGCACAGTAGGCACGTGCCTAGGGCCTACGAAGGCCAAAGGGCCTACGAAGACCAAAGGTCTTAGGGCTTTGGAAAAAAATATATTGAAATAAAAATACCCCAAAAACTTATAAACATTTTTATGTTATATAGTGAAGGTCAAAATAATATATGTAAATACAAACACACAAAAAATACGAATACAAAACGTTTGGTTTACTAAGTACATCCTAAAATAACTCCTTTTTTCGGGATTTTGACACAGCGAATTCATGTATTATATCTTCAAAATTAATGCCGCGAGCGACATCACTTTCAATACACAGAAGGCCCAATGACGAACTTCTCTCTTGACTGCATAAAATTTTTTATAATCTTCAACTTGGAGAATGATCTTTCTCCTTCTGCATTTGAACCCAATATCGACAGGTATATGCGCAATGCAATATTAACATTTGGGAAACTTGACACAAGTTTATCCTTTATTTGTAATTTGAAAAGCCTTTTTCTATCGTAGTGTTTACATATTAACCCATTAATGCCTAGCGTCCCTTTTTAGGGACAGTCCAAAAAGTGTTTGAATTGACCAAAAATGAACATTTCAACCAAACAATAGTACTCAATTATTACTTTGGTGTTGTTTCAATTCATTATTAACAAATTGCACCACATAACCATTGTAAAGTGGGTTCGGTAGCCGTGTAACCAGTATACAAAAAATCTTTGGAAAAAATGTCAGGCATTAATGGGTTAACTTATTACACAACTGAGCTACTAAAACAAAAGACCTTAGCAGCAGGGAAACCCTCTCGATCGCGCGCAAGCGTTTGGTGGTGGGCATGGAAACGTGGCCAACTGGTGTCAAACGCATGTGCCCGTCCGAGAGGAAAGTCTTGTCATGTTCATGTACTAAAACCCTGGAATTCTGCAGGGAATTTGGTAGACATAAAAGTTGCTTTGTTGCAGATAAACTCAATTCTGGAATTATGTCTATTGAAAATGGCTCTATGAAAAATAAAAACATTAAAATCACAAAATAAAATAATGTTATTTTACCGCATCATCACATTTTCGGATTTATATCTACAACAAAATTATTACTTAATATTAGCGGTCAATTTCAGTTAAAAAATTTTTTTTGGGGCCTACACTGCTGGAGTGCCTAGGGCCTACGACACCCTTAATCCGGCCCTGGAAATAGTACTCTGACTATGATTTTCGTTTCGATTTTACAAAACTTCAGGTTCTGAATTTTAAGTGTCCGTCAAGTTGGGGGAGCACGTGCCCCCTGTGCCCCCCCCCCCCGACGCTACGCTTATGCGCTGTGTCAGGATTTTTTTAAAAACAATATCCTTAAAAAAAAAAGAGACAGTGCGACATACGACAAGACCACGAGGAGAGGAGTGGGTAAGGGGAAGTACGAAAATTTTTCAGAATAGAAGAGAGGGGTTATTGTTTAAAAAAAAGAGTGACATCATTTATGGATAGCTCCGGTCTCGAAAATTTCCTTCCGTCACCCGATTTTCAAATGAAAAAGAAAGTAGAACGCAACACCAATTAAAACGTAAAACAACGTCGTTACGTCATCATGTGAGAACAATAATGATACATGCTTTTTTGTTTTAGTCGAATTTACATATTCAAACTATATTAGTTTTACCTAAAAAATTGGTTTCTCGATAGTGCTAGAATTCAACATTTAGTGCGATTGTTTAAAGTTTTCTAGGGCATGGCTGTAAAGTTATTATTTTTAAATGTAATTGCTTATTAGATATATCGTTGGCCGAAGGGCTGAAACGTTTGAATGTGTTTTCATCCTTATGCATAATTTGATATGTGGTTTGTGGAATACAAAATACCTCAAATGTCGAGAAAGAAAAAATAATCTCATTCTACTCAATTTCTTATCAAAAGTGGTTTTTCATGCCACTTTTTATATTGCTTTTCTTTTTTTGTTCACTAAGAAAACACTTAAATTGCGTGTTATGTATCTTAGACGAAACTATCAACGCAAAAAGTAGAAAATATGTGGATTTATTTGCTAAATTTCAGCATACGCTTCAAGAAAAATTCTTCATAAATAAAATATTGGTTTTTAAACAAGTACTAGTTCTTAGTTCATTTTTAAGCTAATTTACTTTCAAGAACTCTCCAATATGGGATCACAGGAAGTGTAACAATCTCAAAAAAAAAAGAAAACAATTTTCAGCAATTGTTCACTCATTATTCGGAAAATTTGAGGACTATTGCAAACTTACAATAAATTTTATCCTTTTAATTAAATAAATGCCCATCGTCTCTTTGCATTAGAAGTCAAGTAGGAATGTTAACATGCGCGTACCCCCTTCCCCTCCTCCTCGATCGCTCAGTAAAATTAAGAGTTTCATTGGCTAAATTTTCTCCTCCCCTAATTATTTTCATTATTACTTTGTGGGTGTGCTTCAATCATGAGTAATGTTGTTAAAGTTTAAATTTAATTTTCATTTTTCGTTGGAAATTTTTCTGCCTCTACTTTCCAATAGGTACAGTGACCCAAACGGCCGAAAATTGAAATGTTTTGGCGATTGTAAATAAATTCGTGAATAATCACATTTCCATGGTTCAACTGTTCAATTCTGCAATCCGTAAACTTTCGACGCCGTGGAAACACGAACAGAAAAACCCAAGGGACATCATTCCTTGAAGCTTATTTGTGCAAAATGTGTGCCGCCGAGTTTGGAAATAGATATCTCAAAAGCTTCAAAATGAAAGAATGTTCGCTTTCTATTACTGCAAAGCAACTATTCTAAACCATCGGTGCGAGACAAGGCATGTCCGAACGTAGCGGCCGCACAGGAACATCTCTAAGGGCCACTGACACATTCCAATGCACAGCTGTCAGCGGCGCTCTGTAGTGCAAGCGCCCCACCCCACAATATTGCACAGGGCTCCACAAAGACCAGCTTGCCCTACACAATCAACTGTCTTAGTGCTCATTTATTCTAGGAACTGGTGAAAGGTATTATATATCTGCAAACAGGGATCTGTAAAGAGGGAAATAACCCCGTCGCACAACAAAAGTTAATTTTCGAATCGTAAAGATAAAAATATAAAGCAAATTTGGGTGTAGTACAATATCTGATAGTTTTCAAAGTACTGGTCGGCTATCAACTAGAAGTTTCTTTAATGATGAACAAAAATACCTCAGATTTTTTTTAAATACAATATTTATTAATGGAAGTAATAAAACATAGATATAAAATGCATTTCACTATTTAAATTTTTTATAGATTTTCTACTTTACAGTTATCTCAAAATCATTTATAGCATCAATAAATGAATTTGAGGACTTTTAACAATGCATCTTTAAAAATTAAAAGGAAAATTCATTTTTTCACGCAACTCTATTTCTATACGTATTTATAACTGCATACGTATTTAAATACTTCAGACATTGGAACAGCCTTGGTTGCCCTTGAGCATATGTAGTATTCGTAATAGAGCAAAAAGTAAAATAAAACAAATATATATATATATATATATATATTGGGTAATTTTGTGTCGGAACGCACCAGAACGCCGCTGCCGGCCTGCAAAATCCATCATAAAAAATTATGTAACAAAAAAAAAAAAAAAAAATAACGCAACAGCAAAAATTAAGGTGTTACTTAAGCTATTTTTCAAAATTAAGATTAAAAAGTTCTCATCTCTTCTTTCCTTTTAATTCATTCACAAAACACTTTTTTTTTCAAATTGATTTCTATTTTGACCTTTATTTCTTTCGTTTTCACATGCTATGAAAAAAATAGGGTTTCTCAACCATTTAGGCTCCTTTTAGTTTCTCAAACTTTTCCACTCCTTTGACCACTGATGTGAAAGCTCTCCCTCCTCCCCCAACCACTACCACATGCTGTCAGTACAAGTATTGCAATCTAAAATCTGAATTCAAAACTGAAAAAAAGCTAATTATTTAATGAAAATATAGATATGTTTGAACGCAAAATTTTATATTACATCAAATTAATTGTTAAACTTTTGAAAATCAAGGAACTAAATTCAAATTAGTTAGGCTCTAGATGAGTACCAGCCACTCTCACATCATCAATGGGAGAACTGCTGTCATTTGTCCATCACAAGCTTTTGAATATCACTCTTTGAAACTGCGAGAAACCTCATTTTATTTTAATATCATTGCACTGGTTTACTAAAAATTTTGATTTATGTAGGAAAAAGCTAAAAATATAGAGATATTTGTGGTGGAGGGTTGGGGGGGGGGGGGACTCCACTTTAAAACTGAAAAAAAAAAAAAAAAATAAAATAAATAAATAAAAAAAGACAATGTCGAAAATATTTATTATGTCATCACAAAACTAAGCAAATTGTTGTGTTACATTTTCATTGCATTTTTTAAACATTCAATTATTCCTCCCTTGAAATTCTTCCATGCCTACTGGGATCTCATATTAAAAACTTCTGCCCTAAAAAATGAGAAATTTTTTTTTTCACACTTAAGAAAAAATCCACTAGCTACCTCTCTTTTTCTCTTTGCATAAATGGTAATTACAGTATTTGTGGGCTACCTTGTAGAAGTTAGTTCAAACTTTGCAGACAAAGTAGCAAAAATAAAAATAAAAAAGTAAATGAATAATTTTTATTGTAAATCAAAGAGTAGCAACTAACAAAATTCTTAAAACGGTATCTTCCCTTCCCTTTTTTCTTTCTTTTTTTTTGCTAAGCTCATTAAAATGAAAAATGTTATTATTTATTTCTTTTCTTCATTCATTATTATTAGTTTTGAAATTTAACAATTGAAAAAATACACTGCTCGACATTGAAAATGCAACACCAAGAAGGAGTGGTCAGAAATTGATGAAATTTGGTAAGAAGACAGAGACAGCATGGAACAATAAGTGATATTTATTTCAAAATAAATAAGCAAAATTTAGAGTGAGGATGGCGTCGGCTCAGTAAGAAGTAGGACCACCGCGGACAGCGATGCACGAAGAAACACGTCTAGGCATGGAGTCAATAAGCCTGTGGATGGTGTCCTGAGGGATGGCACTCCATTCCCTTTCAACCATTTGCCACAGTTCGTCCTCTGAACGAGGCAGTGACAGCTTCTGCAAACGGTGTCCAATCACGTCCCACACATGTTTGATTGGTGACAAGTCAGGAGAGTATGGTGGCCAGGAAAGCATCTGTACACCTCGTAGAGCATGTTGGCTGATTCGAGCACTGTGAGGCCGGGCGTTATCCTGTTGAAAAATTGCATTTGGCAGACCTAGAAGGTAGGGGATTGCCACCGGCCTCAGTACATTATCTACATATCGCTGGGCCGTCATAGTGCCCCGAATACGAACTAGAGGTGATACGGAATTGTATGCAATAGCGCCCAAAACCATTATGCCACATTGTCGCGCTGTGGGGCGTTCCACAGTTACTGCCGGATTCGATCTTTCTCCCCGTCGACGCCACACACGTATGCGATGACTATCGCTGGACAAACAGAAGCAGGATTCATCTGAGAACACTACGGTTTGCCATTCTGCCATCCACGTCGCTCTGGTCCGGCACCATTCCAAACGTTGGAGTCTGTGCTGTGAGGTCAATGGCAGTCTTCTTAGCGGGCGCCGTGATTGCAGGCCACGTGCAACCAGTCGACGGGAAATGGTTCTGGTAGACACAGGAACATCCAGGGTACCTTGCACGTGCTGCAGAATCGACTTACAAGTGACTTGCGGGTCCGCCACAGCTTGTCGGTTAATCCGTAGATCCAAGCGGTCTGACGTCACTCTGGCTGCACCTGCACCCCTCAATGTGGCTACATTTCCTCTTTCCAACCATCTCCGACACAGCCAATGCACAGTGCTTGCATCCATGTGGGTATCAGCTGCAATTTGACGTATGGATCAACCTCCCCTTCTCAGTCCGATCACCATACCCCTTGTAAAGTTGTCTATATGCTGGAAGTGTCTTCGTTGAGGACGGCGTGGCATTTCCTCCTATCACACGTATCCTTCGAGACAAAAACCAAATTTCTCCGAAAATTAGTCTGGCAGAAAAACCAACATGAACATAGCCCACTTTTCAACTTCATTCTCTTATATCTTACTTCACGTGCGTCGGAGAGCTGCGTATTTCATATCATTTGCATAACTCAGTGACGTGCGTCTACGGTAAAATTTGCATGAATTTCTGACCACTCCTTGGTGTTGCATTTTCAATGTCGAGCAGTGTATATATGAATAGAACACTTAATTTTAAAACTACAATTGCAAAGAAAGATATCCCAGAAAAAGACAGCTTGATATTATCGTAAAACTTTTTTTCGTAGGATTCTCTTCAAAAGTTTTTGTTTGTGATTACTTTGTCTAATAAATGAATAATAAAACGAAGCATTAAAAAGTATAAAATTACCGAGATAAATAAAAATGAACAATAAAAATATTAGTCAGAAAAAATAAAATTTTTTTTTAAAGAACGCATTTTTTTGTTTGTTTCCTCTTAGTACTACAAATTATTGGGTTGGCAACTAAGTAATTGCGGATTTTTTAAAGAAAATGAAAGACATTTTTTTCATGGAACGAAATATTTTTATTCTGTAATGTATTGCCCATTTTTATCAATGACATTTTGCCATCTTTCAGGCAGCATCATAATCCCACGTTCATAAAATTTCTGGTTTTTATTAGCAAAAAACTGAATTAGGTACGATTTGACATCATCATCATTATTGAAATTTTTTCCATTCAAGGAGTTTTGTAAAGATCGAAGCAAATAGTAATCAGATGGTGCAAGGTCAGGACTATATGGTGGATGTGGCAAAACATCCCAACCAAGCTCCATTAATTTTTGACGAGTGAGCAAAGATGTATGTGGTCTTGCATTGTCATGATGGAATACAACACCTTTTCGATTTGTCAATTCGGGCCGCTTTTCTTCAACTGCATTGTTTAATTTCGTCAGTTGCTCAATGTAGGCATCAGAAATGATCGTTTGGTTCAGTGGTAAGAGTTCAAAGCAGACAATCCCTTTGTAATCCCACCAAACTGATAACAAAACCTTCTTTTGATGAATATCAGCTTTTGATGTTGTTTGAGTTGGTTCACTTGGCCTGCTCCACG
Organism: Uloborus plumipes; assembly: GCA_038373865.1. Taxonomy (NCBI): domain Eukaryota; kingdom Metazoa; phylum Arthropoda; class Arachnida; order Araneae; family Uloboridae; genus Uloborus; species Uloborus plumipes. The sequence goes on along the minus strand of JAXGGA010000366.1, from coordinate 211,251 downwards.
ATCCTTTCCGCTTGATATTGTTATAAACAACCCATTTTTCATCGCCAGTTATCAGTCGTTTTAAAAACGGATCATTTTCATTACGTTTCTGTAGCAAATCGCAGCAGCTAATGCGTTGCATTAAATGCGTTTCTTTCAGTTGGTGAGGAACCCATGTATCGAGTTTTTGAACATAGCCAAGTTGTTTCAAGTGATTTTCAACGCATGTATGTGATACATGAAGCTTCTCTGCAATCTCACGTGTTGTACTGTGACGATCCAAATCGATTATTGCTTTGATTTGGTCGTCATCAACTTCAACTGGACGACCAGAGCGTTTTTCATCTTTGAGCAAAAATTCACCAGAACGAAATTTGGCAAACCAATTCTGCCACTGCCTTTCTTTTAAGGCTTCGTCACCATAAACAGCACATAACTTTTTATGAGCTTGCGATGCGTTTTTCCCTTTGCGGAAAAAAAAAAGCAAAATGTGACGAAAATGTTCCTTTTGACTTTCCATTTTTCAAAGAACGCCAAACGAAAACTACGCAACCAATCAAAAAACTTTTTTTTACTGATTGAGATCTGAGTTGCCAACTATCAAGTAACAAAACGTGTTTCACATTTGTACTACATATGCAAATTTAAAAATTCAACTGGAGCCAGCTATGAGTGAAATCCGCAATTACTTGGTTGCCAACCCAATAGTAAAGTTATTCAAACAAAGATAACTCTAACATTGCTAGGAACTGTTTCCAAAATGCATGCCAAATTGCCACTTGGCGACCTTTTATCATCGAAGGAGTCAACTCTAATCCCCTAACAATGGATGCTCTGTTACCGCCTTTTCTAATCCTACTCTGGTGGGAGAGAAAAAAGTCCGGTACAGCAGTTGTACCTTCCCGTCTTCAGAGGTAAGAAGAACTTCGGTTCAACTGTCGTACCGCAAGAAAGGAAAATTTTTTTACGAATACCCCGGCTCCAAAAGGTTAAAAAGTAAAATGGTGTGAGTGTCAAATTTAAACATTTGCAGAAAACTCGTACAACTGGTTGCTATAAGATATGGTAATGGTGGCCCTGGTAGGTTCTGCTATTTAGACTAGTATTTTCTATTTGAGAGAGAAAAAATTCATACTTTAAATCAACTATTTTCAACTTTAAAGGGACAAGAAAAACACTTTGAGAAAGTGGGCTGAGAACATTGAAGGTTGCCTTAAAGAGGGCAGGGCTCAGCATTCTCAACTGGGGGAAACACTAAGTGTAGCATAATTTAGAAATTTTTCAAAATAAAAGTTACAGGAGGTTTGAAATTCACTTGCATCTTGCTTGAAACTAAGAAAAGTCGATTTGCCCGCCCCTCCCCCCACGCCAGTTATGTTTAAAACACTGCTAAAATTAATATTCTTAGTCAAGGTTAAGTCCATAAAGAAAGAACCTATTTTTCCAAAGCAAAAACAAAAGATATATTTGGAATATCTGCTATAGTTTCAGTTTTTACTGCTAACATTTTATTTTTCGAATGTCATCAACATACTCCACTGACAAAAATGTGACATGCTTTTGAAATCTTGAATTCAGACTGCTGTTTAGGTGTAACAACTGGGAAAATTTTACTGCCTGTTGATTCAATCTTTCTTGGGAAACAGATAATAATGCTGTCATAAAGTATATATTTTCTCATAAATTTCATATTTTTAAAAATAAGTTTGGGAAAATTTAGTTTTCTGTTTGTGCCTCTGACCAAATATGTCCCCCTCTCCCCTATTTGTATTAAAAATTATGTTAATGTATTTTCATGAGAAATTATGTGTTCTAAAAAATAGACAAATGTCTCTAATATTTACATATACACACATAATGAAAAGGCTTAGAAAATTCTTAGATGAATGAAAGTACCACCCCCCAGTTGAATGTTTTTAAATTACATTAAATTTAGACTCAATTAAATAATAAAATGTAGCTTTTATTAAAATGTTCTTTATGATTTCATAAATCTCATATTATTGCCTTTAATTTGATGTATTACTTGCAGCAATAATCAACTTTAAAAGTACCACCCTCATGTTGCCTTTTACGTATAGAATTGTTCTTCAAACAAATATTAAAAATGTGTACAATATATTTTCCTAATTATTAACGTTTTTCGTTTTCTTTAACTTCTAGAAGTTGGAGTAGTTCAAGTGAATCTATTCAAGAAGCAATGGAAACAGATGACATTCTTGGAAAAAAGTATATGAACTTTTTGAAAGATTCTGTTTTAACATTTTCTATTTAGGTCAGTGGTTGGGTAGTAAAAAAAAAAAGAATTTGAAAGTAATTGGTGGAAAATTTTTTTTTATCTGCTCCGTATGGGTCTGTATTGAATTTCTTAAGTTTTTTTGTTCCTACTAAGCAAGTTTTAGCCACAGCGTTCCGATTAGTGACAAACACACACACACACACACCTGTTTTTCATTAATGCAACAATATCTCAAAAATAACTCTTAAATTTGAATCAGAGAGAGCAAAAACCACATCAATCAAAAAAATTAAAAAACACGTTTTTCATGGAAACAAGCTCTTGGAAGGCAAGATGCGTGTTGACAGCAAAAATCACGTCAATCAGGCTAGTAGTTCCAAAGTTACGGGGCCTCCCTTCTGAATGTTGAGCGCAGAAACGACGCGAGTCCAGCGACTGATGTTGTTTATGCATCCAACGCTAGAACGAGCATGACTTTCTAAGGGCGCTCATTCGTTCTCAACGATCTGATTTCGGTACTATTAAGAGGACGATACGTAAACATGATTTGATTTACACACCAAAAGCACTAACGCAGCCAGAATGTTCTTGGGGAGGGGGGTGATCAAAACAATATTTTCTTGAGTAAAAGAGTAGTGTATTAGATTTTCAACAATGTTTAAACCAAAGTCTATGGGGTGTTGTCTCTATCTCCCCTTCGCTGGGCCCCACTGGCCTGATGAATATGAAGAGTTATGTGCTCAGACCAATAACAGCTTTCATGTCCCCAAGCTACTCTCCTTGGACATAAACAAATTTGATGATTGGTGGAAGGACTTATACAAAAAATAAAAAAAGTTTAAACAGAGAATGGCGAGGGGAAAATGTGCAGAAAGAGACAAAATTTAAGTTTACCCCCACTCGAAACTAGGTATTCCCCCATAGCTTTAAGGGAAAAGGGGTTATCGCGGCACATAATTTCTTTGATTAGAGTTTGCTAAGCTGCTCAAGCTTACTTCCCAAAAAGTCGCTTTAAAGCCATGCCTATCCTTCAGGGCACGTACCAACCAACATAAATAAAATGGAAAATATCAAGAAGGTGATTGTATGTATTCCTGAAAGAATTTTTTTGATGAACTATTTACCTGATCAAAGACTTCACATGATGGCAGCACATGATCTATTTTAAGAGATGTAGATACCCATTTTTTTTGTTCCTCTTTTATTGGTGTAGATTTAGCAATCACTTCGCAATTTTTGTAATAACCTTCCACTGTTGTTGATAACCCATATTCCTTAAACTGTAAAGTTTTAAAGTTCTTTATTTCTTTTGATTTTGTAATTTTTTTAATGATTTATGAGTAAAATTGATCTGTTCTTAGAGCTTAATAATTTTTTGAAGTCATGTGTCACAATAATAAAGCAAGAACTACTTCATATCTGATGAAATCATAAATAAATATAAACTTTTAATGTATGATAACGTTTTCCCCCAAGTGTTAAAGCCTATTGAGTGCAAAAACAACATCAGTCAAAATTACATTTTAAATTTTCCTGAGCCAGATTTAGACTGAATCTATGTAGTTTTTGCATGATAGCAAATACATGCATGTTATGATGCAGGAAAAAAAGAATTTTGTCTGTCCTGAAAAATTTGAAATTCTTGACTGATGTTTTTGCACTCACCAATTCAATTGGCATATATATGTTTGAAGTAATTTGTAGAACTTAAAATTCTAAAAAAGTGAGTACCTACAATTTGTGTTTTTGTAAATATCAAGTTCATTTACAGCCTATATAGAACACACACTAATGACGTCCCAAGAATTTCTTCCCAATAACTCAGAGAATGCACTTAATCAATAGTCATTCCAGCCTCAGGAAAAAACAGATACAATATCTGATTTTTCTAAAAATGGTTTTTGCCATTCAACTTTGGAAGTGATTGATATGACACTGTTATTTGCAACACCATTCAGCATTAAGGAACAAAAAAAAACCTATTTAACCATTCATTTTACATGTAAAATATTATGCCAAATTAAGCAAAAAAATTAATGTTTTCTACCACCATTCCAAACATTGTTATACTTTTGCATGTTTTCAAATGTTTCAGTGATGCTCAACGTATCATTTCAGGCAACTTACATGCACATTAGGTGAAGAATTGAAAAAAAAAAAAAAAAGACTGAACCTGTTATTCTATTGGCCCCTCATATTAAACTAGACCTTTTCTAAAACTTTGTAACACTGGTACTGTATTTGAATATTTAAAACTAGAATTTTCAGGTATTATTGATGAAAAGCTGAAAAAACGCATCATTAGAGACTTATTCATTATTAGAGATTTATTAAACATCATTAGAGATTTATTAAACACCCCATTGTCCAAATGAACAAATTTTTGCTGATAATTACTAGACACTTAAGAGGGATGTTCCTGATGCCAAATGCAGAAAGAAATGAACTATAGCTAAGTTTTTTACAGGTGTCTGGACAGAGAAAATTCGGGTCCGTTAACGAACCCTTCACAAAAATATGATCAAGCAAAACGGACCCTTCACAAAAATACCATCGAGCAAAACGGACCCTTCACAAAAATACCATCGAGCAAAACGGACAATTCACAAAAATACCATCGAGCAAAACGGAACCTCCACAAAAATACGATCAAGCAAAACGGAACCTCCACAAAAATACGATCAAGCAAAACGAACCTTTCACAAAATGCTGATCAAACAAAACAATATTTCACACATTATTCATCCAAGAATCAAATCTGAAATCAAAATAATGCATAGCATATTTCTGTGTAAAAGCCCATACTTTTCGGGCCTTTTCTGAAGTTAAAGAAGCCAATCGCTTATCCGACAATTTTGTGAAAAAAAAGAAAAGTCGATCACTTCCTGCCTGCGCGATACTTTGGGCAAGCAATAAATCTTTAATGTGTAGCACTTTTTGTTGGTTTCTATTAAAGAAATTAACAACTTGAAAAAGGTAGTTGTTTTGCTTTACTAGTTCTGCTTGTTTGTTTTATCATATGCAAATCAAAATGGCTTGCTGCTATTTTGCTGTTATAGATTTCTCTGGAAATGCAGGGTAAGGATTTTTCTCCTTGCTCTTGACTTACACAAAAAGGAAATAATAATTATTGTAATTATCTGCGGAATTGGAAATAATAATTATTTAAAATTATCGTCATCTGACCTATTTGGTGCAAAGTTTTGACCTTATTTTGGCAGATAATTGTCTGTTTTTTTTTTTTTTGATGCTTACAAGGGTTTTGGTTATATTCAGGAATTAATGTATTTTTTCGTCTGTTAATATTGGAAGTTTGGTATTGTCTGTTTTGTTACGTCTCTCTACCAAATTTTTTCCTCCAAGTTTTCGGCAAATATGTCGGTGATTATTAATGACATCTATATACATAAGTGACTGCTTTTGTATGTATGTAAGTATGTCCGGGATAATCTTCAAAACTTGTAGACCGATTTTAACCATTTTTTCACCGTAGATAGCTACATTAACAGGAACCAGGATAGGCTATAATTTATTTCTAAAAAACTTAGTTTTAAAAAGTTATTCTAAAAAACAGTAAATTTCATATAGTTTCCCCATCAAATGATTAAATTTTCAGTCCATTGTTGCAAAAATTAGTTGCCTTGCAACAACAATATTAATAGTGATCATAATGAAAATTTTGAACCACGGCTTCTCTGGAGTAAGTATGAAATTTATTGCTTTCTTAGGATTTTTATGTTCATCTATGCCAATAATCGCTAACGGGGTAAATAAAAAGGGAATTGATTTCGGCAACACATAGAAAATGAAAAGTGTTTATAGTCAAAAAAATTTCTTAATCACATCAGATGTTTTACCAATTGAGTTTTCACAAATGGAGTCGCAAGGATAGAAACTGTAATAATGGGACTTATTTAACATGCAATGTTTGGAAATGATTGACTCCAGTGCAATTGATACTGTAAATACCAAGCTTATAACAATTCCTATTTGCCTAAACATTATTTGTAGCTTGCATTTGTGTTAAGGGTGTGTAATGCAGTTTTTTTTTTTTTTTTTTGAGTTATCCAGACAGAAAAATAGCCATTGTTTTCAGAAGTAGCCATTTATGTATATAGATGTACACTTTAATGTTGAAAAAGTTATGAATGAGTTTCACTGAAACACATATTACACGGCAGAAACCTGGGCAGAGCCGGGTACCCGGCTAGTTCATCATATAAACCTGATGAAATGTAACTCTAAAATTATTTGACTTTATTAAATTATTAATTTACCGTTTTTTTCTTCTGATGCTTTCAATTTGAAAAATGTGAACTCTGCATCCGATATGAAAATCGAATTTTACTTAATTTCAAGCTAATTACTCTTAATTATTTGGCAAATAAATGAAAAGTCGCTTTATTTTTGTTCAGATCACTATTTTAAATTTTTTAAAGCAAAATAAACTGATCTTTTGTGAGTCTAAATGTTAAATGCTGAATGGATCGTTTCATTTTATTTTTGCATTAATTGTGTTAACAGACATTAATAATATGTTTATCATGGACCTTTAAAATGCAATTGGAAAAAAAAAATACCGAAAAAAATTCGTTTGTATTCTATTCTTATGCTTTTGATGTCATCAGTTTGAAAACTGCGATCTTTTTGCATCCGCTACAGGAATCGGATTTTTCACATTTTTGATGTTTAATACGCTTTTTTAAGAGGAAAATAAATGAAATGTGTTTTATTTTTTATTAAATTCAAAAAGATTTTTTTCTTTTTTTCAAAGTTTGTTTTTTACAAAATTATTTGATTTTTCACAAAATTATTTAGTTTTTCACAAAAAACGGACCCATGTGAAAAATCCTGGACATACCCCTGTTTTATTGTTATTGGTATTAACCATGTATGTGAATATGTGCCCTTCCTTCAAGCTTCAGCATGGATGCAAGACCTTCCGTCTCAGGACGGATTTCCGTCTTGACAAATTCGCCAAGACGGACCATGGGACGGAAAAAAATCGATCTCATTTCTTCAATATTTACTTCCAAAGAAAACAAAACTGAAGGGAATACAAAATCAGATTCCTTAAAAGTACATTTTAACAATTATTCCAATCCAAAACTATTGGTATCGAAGCCTTTCTTTGTCTTTCTGAATAAACGAACTGCAATGGCATAATTCCTTTGTCGGTGTTGATTCTCTTCGACCCTATCCATTCCCTTCCCTTTAACTTCATCAAATATGACCTACAATTTCGTTTTTAGGATTTCATTTTCAATGCCTCTTCCTTTAACGTCGTCAGAAATTGCCCCATCTTATCCTAATATCACTAAACATCGTCTAAAAATAGGTTTTTTGAACTAAAGTCTCGACAAATCTCCCATCTCCCCCCCCCCTCCTCTCTCTCAATTACTATACTTAAAACTATGACCTTACTGCTAAAAGTAAAATTAAGCCCCCCCCCCGCCAGTTTTGACAATTTAATGAACAATATATGTTTTTTTTTGGGTTTATTTTCTTGGGTATGCATGGGGGGGGGGGGGGTCTCAAATATTTTCCGTCTTGGAAGCATGGCCTAACTTGCACCCATGAGCTTCAGTTGAATGTTACAAAAAAACTGTGGGTGATGGAGAAAATTTTGAGTATTTGAATTTAGCACATCATTTTACTCTAAGATCAGGTGTTCCTTTCCATTTAACAGAGAAAAAGTTTTTTTTTTTTGTAGACCAGGACAATTAATAATGGAAGCTGAAAGGAAAGAAAATAGAAATTACAGGGGTTATGTGACAAAATTTCAGAAAGGCTTGAAATTATTGCAGGAGCAAGCAATTTTGTCAAGGGAAGAAAAAAAAAAAATCCAGAAATAACATTGGAAAGAAAGTGAGAAAATTGTATTTTAACTTAAAATGTATACAATTATGTTTCTTACAAAATATATTTAAGTACCCATTGGGTTAAACATTCCACATCACAAGATTCAAGTCTTAAACTATTATTTGCAAAAGCTAGCAACGTCAAAAAAAAAAAAAAAAAAAAAAAAAAAAAAAAAAAAAAAAAAAAAGAATTTAAAGACACCTTTCTCTTTAATATATCTTTCTATATAATCTTTCAAACAGCATGCAGGCTATCTGGCTGCTTGTAAACACTGCGTTTTTCACTGCTTGTCACTTTTACTGATAAAGAGTCATTTTGAAATCATTTTGAGCCAATTCCAGGTCAATCACCTTCTTGATCTCACCATTTCGGATTTTAGCGAGATTTACTGTGAAAAAAACATATAACAAAATAAGTAATCCTTCATATTTTTTGATTTCTACTTTAAAAATTGTACAAAATACAGATTTGTTAAAAAACTTACAAGGTGTGACCCCCCCCCCCTAAATGTTGTTACATGCTAATGACTGTATCTTCTCTGCTAGTTATAGTAGAATAAAAATTCAAAGACCATTGTATTTTCTCACGGTAGTTTTACGCTTCTAGGTCATTCACTGTAGCTTTTGACCTTGAATATCTTAAAACACGTCCGACTAAAATTTCTTGAAGTCATTTGCATGAGGGATAATAGTTCATTTAATGTGCTTCTTATTTTTATTTCAGATTGATGTCTGATGCAGAACAAGCTGAGCATTTACAGTTATGCATGAAATTAGCCGCTGAAAATGTAATTAGTTTCTTATTTTAATTTATATCTTATATATTCAAGCATTTAGTCATTGAATATTTTTTTGGTTAAATACTCTCAGAAAATGATTTTTCAAGAAAGTTAGTTTTAAGTTGTTGCCTTATTCATTGTAAAGCTACATTCAGTAAAAAGTAACCCCCCAGCGGTTCGGCACTTCCAGAATTGCATGTTAAATGGACGTGATAAGACGTGCAGAACCATCAGAGGGTTAAGCATCTCAATTTACAATGTTTCTGTTATGATGCAAGTAGGGTGTGCACATTTTTACCAGAGGTGGAAAAAACTAGTAAAAATTATCCTGACAAAGATACGTATATGCATTTTTTTGCCAATGCAGAAAATTCTTCCATTCTGGAGGAGAGACTGCATTTTTTTTAAAACTGAAATTCAACAGTTATTATTTTAGGCCCCAGATGCATGTAAATGTTCTAAATTTGAGTAATAAAAAAGCCTTGTGTATCTGTTCAGACATAGTGGTATAGATCTTTGGTTGAAGTGTTGTGTTCCTTTCATAATCATTTTGACAAATCTGAAATAACATCATCTTAAACAGAAGTCAATTGTTCTTCTTAAAAAGTTGCTATGATGCAAATTGACTGCATTTGTTTTTTTGCATAAAATACCACATTATTGTGTGATCCATCCAGAGATGTAAAATTTCTCAAAATTTTGAATCTGTGAAAAAGTTTTCTTCTTAGTTTTTTTCGAGAAAAAATGGAAAAATTGATCTGTTATAGTCAAAAGTTTCATAGTTACATTACTTTACAAAAATGAAAGGAGCTAAATACATATATATACACAGTCCAGTCACATTAATGTGACCACCACGTACTTTCAACTTCGACGTTAAATAACCAATTACAGAAGGCACTTGGTAGCGCAGTGAAGCTGAGGGTATATAAAGGGTGTGTAGGGGCTTTGTAAAACATTTCTATCGTTGGCGTAATGCAAAAACGAAGCGATTCATATGACGTACAAAAGAGTATGATCATTGGCTTTCAGGCCAAGGGTGGAAGCATTTCTGAAATGGGTGAATTTTTGAGCTGTTTGCTTGCCGTTGTGGTAAAAGTATACCGTGCATAGAAAAATGGGACTGTCCAAAAATCAGCGACATTGAAAATGTGATGCACCAGGAGCCATAGATGATAGAGGCGAACGACGGCTGCTGAGATACTTTCGGGTTAATAGACGGTCTACCATTGAGCAATTGACCCCTCAGATGAATCAAAGGGCTACCAACATCGTCTCCCAAACAACTGTTTAGCGGACTTTGCTCCGTTTGGACTCCCGAAGCAGAAGCCTGGTTAATGCACTTATGCTGATCACTGTTCATCGACGAACTCTGGAATTTGCACGCCAGTGCCGCAGCTGGACGTCCAATGAGTGGCAACAGGTAGCATTTTCTGTTGAATCATGTTTAATGCTCCATCGGGCCGATAGACGTTGGCGTATGAGGTGTAAAACCTCTGAAACCAAACATCCTGAAGTATTGCGGGAACGTTCCAAGCTGGAGGCGGGAGCATTATGGTCTGGTGAATGTTTTTCTGACATTCTCCGGGTTCACTTATCATTGTGGAAGGCACAATGAATCACAACAAGTACGCATCTGTCCTTGCGGACCATGTCTACCCCTATAGGGGCACTACTTTTCCTCAGGATGATGGCATCTATCAGCATGACAATGCAAAGTGCCATACAGCTGCCAGTATATGCACGTGACTCGAAGAGCACCAGGATGAGTTTACCCTTTTCCCTTGGCCAGCAAACTCGCCTGACTCAGTCCCTATTGAGGATATGTGGATCCATCTCGATTGGGTTATTTGTGCCATGGATATAAGCCCGCTTAATCTAGCTCAGCTGGCCACGGCATTGGAGTCGATGTGGTTCAAACTACCAGTGAACACCTTCAGGGCCCTAACTGAGTCTCTTTCTGCACATTTCGCAGCAGTCTGCTTTGCGAAAGGTGGGAATTCTGGCTTTTGACAGGTTGTCACATTAATATGACTGGATTGTGTGTGTGTGTGTGTATATATGTATATATATATATATATATATATATATATATATATATATATATATATATATATATATATATATATATATACCTTTTTATTCTTCCTTTTTAAAAAATATACAAAAATATTTAAAAAAAATTTTTGCTTTCTATCTGCCGGTAGACTTCTCTGCGCAAAATACCAAAAATTATTCAGTAGTCAAGTTTTTTAGCAGCAAGGGAGGGATTTTTTTAAGTTCTTAAATCAGTTTTAAAGAAGTTGTTTTTTGTTTTTCTATAAAAAGTTTGTTACATGCATTTACATACATGTGTTCATATGAACAGTTCTCTAGAAAGTGCCATTTTGAAGTCCAACCTTTTCAACTTTTCACAAGGTGTGCAGTTTTGCTTTTCCTTAAATAGGCGAGAAATGCCAAAAAAAAAAAAAAAAAAAAACTTTTCTTAAATTGCAAAAGTTCCCAAAACAGCTGCATTTATTTCAGAGATATTGAGGGTTACATTTTTCAATTTGACAAATTTTATAAATGCATTTTTTTTAGTTTTCTTTGATTTTGGTTCATAAAGCAATTGATTAATTTATACTTCATTAAAATTTTTAATCTAAAACCAAAACAAAGATACTACAAGTGATTAAATATTGAACAATTTTATAAACACTCTTCAACTAATTTGTCAAATGAGATTCAATTAAACTTAAGAAATAAAGCATCCATAGTTAGAAAAATAATTTCCAAAAAAGCAGGCATCTAAAACATTAGAAATAACAACCGAAAGTTATTTGCTCTGCAGTTGAACCTAGTAGTTATAAAAGCTTATAAAACTTTAATGGTAATGACGTAAAATGCGAGGGACAAGTTTTAACTAAGCAAGAAATATATTAATGTATGCAATCAAGCAAAAAATAATTCAAAAAATAATCAGTATTTTTATTTCAAATTCAAGTATTAAGTTCCTCTTGAATGCTGCCATGTTTTTGAAAGTTTGGTAAGGTTTGATGGAAAACTGTGTTATGAGCCAAAACCAGCGAATAAAATCTCCTGTTTTGAAAAAATTTCTTATATCTTCGTGAATATAAGCCCTGCTTTCACAATGTACACGGTATGTTAATTAATTTCTAAAATTTACAGCTTATTCTCAGCTATTTACGATGAAGGATGACCAAAAAAATATTTTTTTCTCTACCCCTCTTCTTTTATTCCTCTAAATGAGTGGATGATTTAAACTTTATTGTGAAGTGTGGGCTGAAGCGTATACTTAATGTGACAAAAATTACAAAACAATGGGAATTTTGGAAAGTCCCAATACTTTTGAAGATATATTGTATGTATGTGTATGCATGTATATAAATGCATTAACAAACTTTTTATGGAAAAAAAACCAACTTCCTGTTTAAAATTTTTCAATCTCAAAATATTGATTTAACAATTTGTAAAAATCACACCTTGCTCAAAATTAACTGCCAAGTTATGATTTGACTAGCTATTGGACATTTTTTAGTGTTTTGAACTTTGAAGTCTACTTGCAGTTAGAATGCAGAACGGGTTTTTTAAAATTGTTTTGTACATATTTCTAAGAAGAAAAATAATGTAGACTGCATATATTTTTAAAAATTTAGCACTCTTTCACCTTTGTTTGTAGAAGTAACTGTTTATGTTCATTTTAATTCTTAAAAATTTAATTTTTCCAGTTTTTAAAATTTTCCTAGAAAATCGCCGGAAAAACTTTTTTTTATGATTAAAATGTGAATGATTGCAGTAATCTTCTCAGTTAATTTCTTATTTTTAACTGTAACTATTTGAAATATTACTTTTTTCATTGCTTATGATATTGATTAATGTTTATGCCTAAGTCCTGCAAAAATGGTATTTTTTATTAATATCCAAGCAGTTTCTAGAATTTTTCGTGCTTAAAACCCTGTATTCGTCTGCATGACCCTCTCCCTCTAAAATGATAGTTTCTATACAGCCCTGACAGTGGACAGTAATGTTTTTGTACTTATATTACGTCTTCATAAATACATATTATTTAGCACAGTTAAATGCCTATTATTTTGTTCATTAGAAGGTGACAAATAAATGTTAAAACCAAACATTTCCACTATTTAATGTTATTGATATTGTTCTGTGTGTGTATGTATTTTCAGTCAGTAAAGTAGCACTTAACACTTTGGCATACAGGAGATATAAATTATCTTACAGCTTCCATCATCAAAGTTAGTCTTTTCATCTGAGATATTAACATAAAAATATATATAAACAAATGAAAAGCATTGGAAGGAAAATTTCTGAATATTTTTGTAGCAATAAAAACTTTCTGAATATTTTTGTCCGAAGAATTTCAAAATATCCAATTTTTCCCTGAGTGGAGATATACTCCTCCGTGAAAAATGTAAAAATTTTTTTTTCCAAAATTTTCCAGCCCCCACCCATTTTCATTTTTATGTACAAATTAATCAAAAAAGAGAAAGTTCATTGAAAATTTTCATATGCTACTTTTGCAAATACTGTCACTTTGTGCAACATTAATGTATCATCAATGTATATCCTGAGGAAAATAGTTGAGAAAAACTAATTTAGAACATTAACATCTTCTATCCTGTACAAAGCCAAACCACAGTGGTTGATGAGCACGTAATTTTTTTTTGCATGTAAGTTCATTTCTTCCTAATTAAAACTTGTTAAGTATTCAAGTGTCTTTCATTTACCCATTACTTTTATCATTAATTTGATCTTAATGATTTGATCTTTCCAAAATGTTTTGAGCCCAAAATGTTCACATTAAACCGGAATTTTGTTATGATTTATATTTTATTTTTGAACTGATGTATTTATTATTTTATGGGGATTTGTATTAATGCATTAATGGAAAGTACTACAAATGGTAAAAATAAATATTTTGTATTAATACTATTTATTAATCTATTATTTTATTGGGAAGGGTTAAAAGGAAGGCTACTAGGTTAGGAAAATGAATTTCTACTTTTGACTATGATTCCAGGTTGAGAATGCTTAAGAGCCATTATTTTGAAATTCAGACAAGGTGTGGCAGTGACCATTTTTGATTTTCCTTATTTTTTTAGATGTCAAAGTAGGTCATGAGAAATGAACATTCTGAAGTTTGCAGCCCCCCAAAAAATTTTGTTCGCTCGGTAAAAATTCCCAAAGTTTGATGTTATGCAGCGCTTTTTTGGTAAAACGGCTGAAAGACGCATTTCAGTGCGCTGTAGTTTTTTACAGAAACGCCACCGCATGGTTATGTTTACATTTATTGATTGTACAATGTGTAGTTATGAGGACCCCATAGTTATTTGGGTTGGGGTGTGTTTCTTTCTTCAGTTAAGGGGCCGCAAAGTATGGTTTTTAGACCATTTTCGCTCGACTTTGAACTGCGTTATTTCACCCCTAAAAACAACCCCCGAAATTTTTTTTAACATATACTGAAAATTTATACTATGAAGAGAATATGTGGTGTGAAAATTGTTTATTATTTCATTGCTTGAAAGAGAAAAAGACTTAGACATTTTTCAAATTTTCAAAATTTGCGGTTTTTTGATCGCATTTAACTCAAAACAGAAACTCTAGGAAAAAAAAGCTTTTATGGATTATGGAACCTACAGATGTGTAGAATAACGTAAAAAAGAAAGTTGCGTGGGGTCTCGTCTCGTTTTCAAGAAAATAATTTTTTTGTAGCTCATTAATGCTTTTTTTTTTCATAGTAAAATGTGTCCATCAAGTAGGTCAAATCTGCTGAAACTCTAAGTATATAGTAAAGATATATTTAAATTTGTATAAGGAAAGAGAAAAAGACTAAAAAAAAATTAAAAAAAAAATTTAGACAAAATTATGTGTTTTTAGCCTTTTTCTCTTTCTCTATACAAATTTAAATATATCATTACTATATACTTAGAGTTTCAGCAGATTTGACCTACTTAATGGACACATTTTACTATGAGAAAAAAGGATTAAAATGAGCTACAAAAAAAATTATTTTCTTGAAAACGAGACAAGACCCCACGCAACTTTCTTTTTTACGTTATTCTACACATCTTTAGGTTCCATAATCCATAAAAGCTTTTTTTTCTTAGAGTTGCTGTTTTAAGTTAAATGCGATCAAAAAACCGCAAATTTTGAAAATTTGAAAAATGTCTAAGTCTTTTTCTCTTTCAAGCAATGAAATAATAAACAATTTTCACACCACATATTCTCTTCATAGTATAAATTTTCAGTATATGTTAAAAAAAATTTCGGGGGTTGTTTTTAGGGGTGAAATAACGCAGTTCAAAGTCGAGCGAAAATGGCCTAAAAACCATACTTTGCGGCCCCTTAACTGAAGAAAGAAACACACCCCAACCCAAATAACTATGGGGTCCTCATAACTACACATTGTACAATCAATAAATGTAAACATAACCATGGGGTGGCGTTTCTGTAAAAAACTACAGCACACTGAAATGCGTCTTTCAGCCGTTTTACCAAAAAAAGCGCTGCATAACATCAAACTTTGGGAATTTTTACCGAGCGAACAAAATTTTTTGGGGGGCTGCAAACTTCAGAATGTTCATTTCTCATGACCTACTTTGACATATAAAAAAATGAGGAAAATCAAAAATGGTGACTGCCAAAATTTCCCTTTTTTGTTCGATTTTCAAAATAATGGCTCTTAATGGACAGGAAAAATAATAAAAAAAATATTATGTAAGAAATAATTTTTTTATTAAGGAAAGAAAAATCGTCTCTTAAAAGTTACGATAGACCCCAGAGGGTACATACTTTTTTTACTAAAATTTTTTTCTGCCTACGATATAATATTTAAAAAGACATTTTATAAGAAGGAATAAAATCAGCAATTAACATAAACTGGGAAGCTGGGAATAACTTTGAAAACTTAGCTTTTTTTGTTGAGATTGTGAACGATGTAATTTTTGATAAAGATCATATTAAAACTGCTACAGAACACACTTCACAATGGTTATGTGCTGCAATCTGTTAATAACGAATTGAAACAATATCAAGGTACTAATTGAACACTATTATTTGTTTGAAAGGTTCATTTTGGAGAAATTCAGATCCTTTTTTGGACCGTTCCTAAAAAGGGGCGCTAGGCATTAATGGGTTAAGAGGGCCGTTGATCTTCATTCAAGACTATAAATTGACTAGGATCAGCCTAGCTAGGTCCAGAACCTATTGCTGGTCGTCACATTTGTATTTATTTATTTATTACATTTACTAAAATTTTGACAATTTTAAGGATTCAAGTACTTATATTGTTTGATTTTGTATAATATTGTTATTGAATATAAAACTCTCTCTACAGAAAATCAATGCAAAAAATGCTTTTGGTCTGCATTTGATTGACATCATGCGTCATCTTTCCACCACTGGGCATCTTCTGAGCAAGGACCTGCAAGAAGCCAGCATGTCATTGGCTGCTAGCACAAGCATATATGTTTGTCGAGTTGATGCTCTTTACAAAGAAACAATGCTGTTCCATTCAAATTTGCAAACTCTAGCTGGAAAAAAAAGTAATTTTTATATGGCATAGCTAGCTTTATTTAGTTTTATTGTATTGTAATTTTTTTTTTGTTTGTTTAATTTAGAAAAAAAAATGGAAACTGACAATGACGACGAGGATGCAGGAAGTCTGAATTCGGCAACATCAGGCAAATCAGCAGGACGTTTGGAAAAGAGAAAATTCAAGGTTTTTGTTGAATATTGTTAATTTATGATGTGTTTAAAAATTTAAATTAAAAAAAAAAAATGTTAGGCAGTAAAAATGCAAAAATATGGTTCATAAACTGAAGTAATTAATAAGTATATGCAGGTAACATTTTCTTAGGAATTAAAACTGTATTTCAGTCACATAAAAATGTGTAGATTAAATCTATTTAAAACTGTGACTTACTAACTTTCATAATTTGAGCTTAGGAGTTGGTTTTTTTAAGTTAAATAAATCGTACCGTAAAATGGGGTGAATCAGAACACTTTTCAGCTTTAATTGTAAAAAAATTAGTTAAAAGATTTTTTTTTAATTTGATTTTTTGAGTAAAAACTTCGGTCTTGCATTGCTTTTGATAATCCAAGCAAAGACAAAACATTTAGAACAGTTATTATTCATATATATGAAAATTTAGGGGTGTTCTGAATCACCCCTCTGATAGGGGTCAATCGGAACACATGTTAAAATTTTTATTTTTTAAAATTTAACCTGTAATAGGTCTCACAAACATGATGAGTAATATTGATAAGGGAGAAGAACTGATAGTTACTGTCAAATAAAAGTTTATTTTCTATACCGGTAAAGGTTTATAATTTGTCAGAATTAAAAATAATTTTGAACTTATGAAAAATTAAAATTAATTTTAAGAAATGCTTTTGAATTAAAATACAAAGCTTTAGAATAAATTGAAGTCACTCATATCGTCCACAAATGTGTACTTGGCCTTAAAACTAGCAGTTGTGGCTTGACTTAAGTTTTTTCATAACATCTTCTGGGCTGAACGCTGCCTTTTTTAATTTCTTGAAATCTCTGGGTTTTGGGGATTGTTCTGTAAGATTTTCCCACTTTTTCATCACTGTCTGTGTTCTGGACTTTTGCTACATAAAGTCTGCATGACTTTCCCCCATGTATTTTAGGTAAAAAGAAGTCTCCTGGAGCAAAAATCTTTTTAAATCTGCAACTTTCTGTCATTCTAAGATCTAGTTGCTTACGAGAAGAGATAAAGTTTAATAAATCCTTGTTTTTGTCTTGACTAGAGAAATTGGGGTTAGAATCTTGATTTTTCAAACAGTTTCCTTTAAATAAGTTTGAACTGGAATAACAGAACCAAGTGTTCCGATACACTCCGCAAATTTTTTTCCTATGTCATTTTTCAGTATTCTTCATTTTTATGACACAATTTTCAAAAAATGTAAATTCTAATGTGGTATTTAGTTGCTCAGATACATGCATAATTGAAACATACCACTCGTAGGTTTAAATTATAGGAAGGTTTGTACTTGCATATGAAGTTTTGCAGTCTACGAAAATGTGATGTTTTCTAGCATTCCACGTGCTGCCCTCCTTATAAGCCAGTAACGTTGCCAGATTAACAAAAGTAATTTTTTCCTACTTCCTATGATCTTACCTTTCTAAAAAAAAAAATTAATGGCGAAAAATTCGCAGTAGTATATTTATGAAGAATTTCTTTGTACGGTCAGGAAGTTTTGTTCTGATTGACCCCGCTGTTCCTATACACCCCATTTTACAGTAATGAGTTATAAACTACAAAAAAGAAAATAAATATCTGTGTAAAATATATATTAGTGAGTATCTCATAAATTGATTAATTTCATAGCCATTTTTTTTATTATGATTTGCTTGCAATTATATTTAAATTTAAAGCTAAGTATTTATTGTAAACAACACATTCATATGGGGAAATAAATTTTTGATAAAAACCACAGAAAATTACTGATTACCTTTTTTATATAAGGAAATATTTTTCAAGCAGACTTTTCAGTGGCATAACTATACCGTCAGGGACCCGTGGCAAATTCTTTTGATGGGGCCCTATCAGTCACGTTGTACTCAGTTTAATTTTAATAAACTTCGAGATTTTCAGCGTACTCAATTACACGTTGTATATGTCCTTCTTCTGGCCATAGGCCTCCTCTCTTAGGTGAGAGGGAATTGGCCATAGTCATAGCTAGCCCAATGCGGTTGGGAGACTTCACATTCATCATCTATGCGCTAGGTTTTCGGTGAAGGAAGAACATTGAGAGGAAACCTGCATACAGTTACAATGAAGTAGAAATAACAACTGAATTGATATTAAGAAAAATCTTTTTTTTCAAGCTTTCTGTTCCTTTAAAGTGTCTATAACAACATCAAAGTTTAAAGATCGAGCAATAGAATTTTCAATAGACAGAATAGCCAAATTACATCTGTCTTGTCCTATAGAGTTTTTTAAATAAGTTTTTATTAATTTAATTTTGAAAATGATCGTTCAGCACTAGCTTTAGTCACAGGAATCGTAAGGAATAACATTAATGCTGTACATATTTCAGGAAAGCTGCAGGACATAAAATGATTTTTTATTATTAATAAATCAGCAAGGGCTGACATGAAGATTTTCTATTTTGTCTCTGAAAGTGGATCGAAAACTGAGAATATCCCTGGCAAATGATTTAGATATGTCTTTTTTTAAAAACTCAACAAATTCTAGAGCTTTTTTAAATGGATCAGTGTCACTTAAAACTTTTGAAGTTGAAGGCTGCAAAAAACTGAAATTTGAAACAATTTCATTCTTTGGAATTGAAAGCGATTTCAGTTGGTTAATAATGATGTCCAATGCTTGATAAAATATGTTCACTTTGAAAAACTTTCCGGATCTTGGAGACGCTCATCTTCGCAAAGCTCGTCAAAATGGCGTTCTACCTTCCTCTGAAGACTTTTAGAAAATTCAGAGGTGATGGACCATTTTTCTGCTACACTACTGCTTTCATTTTTAAATTTTCAAATTCATGTCGATACCTTTTCAATTCTTCTAGACAAATTTTCTAATGTTTTAAGGCATTCAAAAGATCAATGGCTTTAGACTGAAGTGCTTTAGAGGCTGCATTAATAGTTAGTAGGCTTTCGATTTGGATCTTGGAAGCTAAAAATTTGCACAGGTTAGTTTCATAGGTATGTCTACACCTCTGTGAAATCTAATTTAAATCGGAGAGATGATGGGTGGGGACCACTAGTTCACTTGACATGGAATGACTCTGACTTAATGTTGGTTCTTCGGCAAGCAAGAAAAATTGAAAAAATGTTTTAAACATTATAAAATAATTTTATTGAACTTACGTACAATATAGATATAGATTAGTAATTATTTCTTGTATGATAAATCTCAAAGTATGGGATACAGAGTCCAACCTCGCAATTTGGACAGTAATAACCAGTAGCCTTCTTATTGTTTGCGTCTCTTCTGGAGCACCAAACTTGGCATTCTCTTGATGGTTGCCGTTTCTTATTACTTGGGGGTATTTGTCTAGTAAAATGCCTTTCAAACAAAGGATGGGATTGTCTTCAAAACTTGATCCGTCCTCTTTTTGGAATGGTGGCTGCTGACTGATACTTTTCAATAAGTTCATCTACTAAAGATAAATGAAACATCAAATGCGGGATTTTTCCAACCTTATTTTCTGTAAATAAGATAAGAGTTCAAAATAGTTTGATCCACCAAATGAAAAAATATTTTCTTGTAATATTTCTTCCCTCTTTTAGGATCAATAGAATTATCTGCCAGATATTGGTCTACAATATCTACTGTTCCCATATTCTTGTTATAGTCATTGAAAATTGTGGGTTTTTTGACAACTTTCTTATGACACTGTACATCTACCATGCCATTTGTGTGAACTGTAGATAACAAGGCAACATCTTTCTTATCCTTCAACTTCATGGCTAGAGCTTTACCTTGACAAAAGGCAACATTTTCACCTTTTGCAATTTTTTTTTTTTTGCCAGTTCTTGAGGCATTTCTTTTTTGTTCAATTTATGGTTCCATTAGTATCTATTTGAAACTTTAAAAGCATGTCCATCAATTCTGGTGATGTATAAAAATTGTCTGTTGTCAGACAATACCCTTGGCTTGGTGAGTGACATCACAACTTGAATTGATTTTGACAGATCTTTATATTTCTGATCAAAAATTGTGGTACCCTTTCCATTGTATATGGTCTGTGACCATATATACCCGGAACTTAGAGTAAGATTTTGCTCCAAAATGGGATCTCTTTTTAGGCATATATTGTCGCCACCCTAAACAACCTTCAAAGATTATAAAGGAATCATCAGTTATACAATATCCCGTCCAGGGTTACTATTTTTCAGTTCATTTAGGTGCTCTAACACTGGCCAGATTTTATGAAGCTTAGGATTTGGATGTGTGCTAGTATGAATAGTTTTATTATCTACAAAATGCAGAAACTGGTGAATTTCTTAACATCTATTACAAGAAATGATGTTAAGGTAAAATGGTGCTGAAATTGAATGCTTTTGCTTCAATATGTTTTTGTATCAGGCTTTCTTACAATGCCTTTTAAAATAACAGTACCAAGAAATTTTAAGAATTTCTTCTTTTGTGACAGCTATCCAAGGTTTTCTTTTTTAACATCAGTGGAATCCTGGAGAATTTTGACATTGTTCAGCATATTTATTTGTTTCCGAAACAATGAGATCCAATAAATAATCATTTATAAAATAATCAGAATATTGCAAGACACCAGAAACTTATTGCAAGAAACTTATATTAAAATTTGTATTTACTTCTTTTGATCCAAAAAACTTAAAAGGGGGAGGTGCATGATCAACTGAAGTAGATAAAATTTCAGTCCATATTTGTCCAGGCAACCATGCAGATCCATCATCACTACTCTCAGATTCACAACCCGAACTTTCATAAAAATCAGTTATTTCAGAATCACCGCAGATCCATTTATACTAAAATTGGAATCCAATTCACTTTCTGACTCTGACTTCATAATGAACACAATATCAAAAAACAAATTTTATCTTGAGTACAAACCACGTGTATTTACAAAGAGCCTAACTGAGTTATTTTTTAAGATAACATAACATATCAAAAACACTGGTATTTGATTAGTGCTCGCATGTAGTTTGAAATAAACTAACTAGCTACAATTACCTTGAGAATATCTTGGTTCTGCTATCTAATGTGTAAAATGAGGAGTAAAATGTTTTTAGATAAAATAAATGAATCGGTTTTATTCTAATTGGCGCATTACTACGTAAACACTCCAACCCGGAAATGTCGCAGGAGGGAGAAATTAAGGGCAGAAACTCGGGAGTGAGCAGGAAGGGGTTAAAGGAGAAATAAAGTGAATAAACAAAGTTAGGAATCACAGATGCATAATTCATTAAATTGTGTATGAGATTTTTCTGTTCTTATGATCGGTAGTTTTTTAAAGATGGTGTTTTTGATATTGCGATTTTTGTATAACAATTTTGCTGTTGCAATTGTGATTTTTGCTTCTACCCTGGAGCAAGAACACTAAAATTTAGCTTTTTAGCTCTTGTAACCCCAATACATTAGTATATGATGAATTTCAAGCGCTGTATTATAACGGTTTCACCAACTTTAAGTGATAAATTCTTCTTTGATAAAAAACAGCGCTCCCATCTAATCTGTTAAATAAATTATAGCAAGTTTTTGTTAATTTATTTATAATTCTTGCCTAATATTTACATTAAATATTACACTGAAGTGACAAAAGTCATGGGATAGCAATATGCAAATTTTCAGATGGCAGTAGCATCGCATAGAACAGGTATAAATGCACAGTGCTTTTACAGAGCTTTCATTTCTGTTCAAGTTATTCATGTGAAGAGGTTTTAACGTGATGATGACCGCACGACGTGAATTAACAGACTTTGAACGCGGAATGTTAGTTGGAGCTAGACGCATGGGTCATGCCATTTCGGAAATCGTTAGAGAATTCAACATTCCCAGATCCACTGTGTCAAGAGTGTGCCGAGAGTATGAAATTTCAGGCATAACATCCCACCATGGACAGCGCAGTGGTCGACCGCCTGCACTTAAAGATCGAGACCGGCGACGTCTTCAAAGAGTCGTAAATTCTAACAGACAAGCAAC
Organism: Uloborus plumipes; assembly: GCA_038373865.1. NCBI lineage: Eukaryota > Metazoa > Arthropoda > Arachnida > Araneae > Uloboridae > Uloborus > Uloborus plumipes. The sequence continues at coordinate 188,705 of JAXGGA010000366.1, read as the reverse complement.
ACTGCGTCAAATCACCGTAGAAATCAATGTGGGACGTACAATGGACGTGTCTGCTAGAACTGTGCGGAGAAATTTGGATTTCTTGGGCTATTCCAGCAGAAGACCGACTCGAGTGCCTTTACTGACAGAACGACATCGCTTGCAGCGACTCTCGTGGGCACGTGAGCATATCGGTTGGTCCCTAGATGAATGGAAAACCGTGGCCTGGTCCGATGAGTCACGATTTCAGCTGGTAAGAGCCGATGGTAGGGTTCGAGTGTGGCGCAGACCCCACGAAGCCATGGACCCAAACTGTCAGCAAGGCACTGTTCAAGCTGGTGGTGGCTCCGTAATGGTGTGGGCTGTTTTTTCATGGCATGGACTTGGTCCTCTAGTGCGACTGGACCGAACATTGACTGGAAATGCTTATGTGCAGCTACTTGGAGATCACTTGCAGCCATTCATGGACTTCATGTACCCAAACAACGATGGGATTTTTATGGATGACAATGCGCCATGTCACCGGGCCACAACTGTTCGCAATTGGTTTGAAGAAAATTCTGGACAATTCCAACGAATGATTTGGCCACCTAGATCGCCCGACATGAATCCCATTGAGCATTTATGGGACACCATCGAGAGGTCTGTTCGTGCCCAAAATCCTGCCCCATCAACGCTTTCACAATTATGGACGTCTATCGAGACAGCATGGCTCAATATTCCTGCAGAAGACTTCCAACGACTTGTTGAGTCCATATGCCACGTCGAGTTGTTGCACTTCGCCGGGCAAAAGGAGGGCCGACACAATATTAAGAGGTATCCCATGACTTTTGTCACTTCAGTGTATTTATCCATTATTTATTTTCTGTCTTTTTAAATGTAGGAAATATCTTGATTACCCCCCCCCCCCCACCTGAAATTTATTCGTTTGGTTTAAATAATGGGAGGGGGTGGTACTTTTGGGATTTTATGGTATAGAAATTACTAAAGTTTCAGTTCAAATACGCTTTTCTCAGTGCAATAGTCGATTGTTTTATTCATGCAATTTTCTCCTGCATTTCTTTTAGTCTCGTCTTGCAAATGAAAACGATGTGACTCAGAATTCTTCAAAAGATTCCCATGCCATTTCAAGGCGAGAGGTAATTAAAAGAACTGTTTTGTATGTCTTATGTTATTTGCATGAAACTTTGTAGTCATAGATTGTGTTAGAACTATGTATTAGTAGGAATGGATCGGATAGCCGGTAACTATCTGGTATCCGGCCTATCCGGCTGATATTTTAGATATCCCGTACTTCCGGATATCCGATCCGGCTGACCGTCCCAGATACGGATATCCGGAAGATTTTTGCAGGATATCCGGCAAAGTATCGGGTATTGATGTGGGAGATATCCGGAATTGATGTGAAGATTATCCGTTATGATGTGAGGACCTAATTGGATATTTTCTTTTTACAAAAATCCCAGTTAAAAATTTCATTGTTTGATAAACCTTTTAGATGATGTAATTACTTTTCATCTTTCCTTTTTACCAATTTTTGCTTCTAAAACAAAAATTATATGTTATTCCTCCGACTTTGTACTGGACATGGAAGCATTCTGCATATTTGATTATTCACAAAATATTTAGAAAGAAAAAGCTACAAACCTTCAAGGAGATTAATGTGCGACAAAAGGTTGAAAAAACTTACGATCATATCGTTAGTTCATAAAAATTAATTGCAGCAGCTTTTTATATAAATTCTCAAATTATTTTATTTATTGAATTCTTTTATTTTTAGTTTTTGTACTTCTAACAAAAATTGCTATCTATTAACACCCAATGGTGTTGTGATTAGATTTTTTTACTTTGCCACTATTATTGCTTTATTATAATTGAAAACAACACACAATAAATAACCTATCAAACATTGGCGAAAGTATTCTTCTAGATAATGTAAAATCTGTCCCCATTAGGGTGATTCAAAAAAATTTTTTTTTGAATTTCTCTGGTCTTACCCCGCAGATTTTTTACACTATTCATGAATGTGATGTATGTAAAATTTTAGCTCAATTGAATAATATTTAGAGGTCGCTCAACGCGATCGAATTCTGTTGAAAATTAGCCATTTCGAGAGTTGGAGTTTATAGCTTCATTACCCGAAATAATATTATTCTTCATATAAAATGGAATAACTTAAAACGTTAGTTTACTCTACTAAGTAATTAGTCAATAAAATAATAGCTCAAAGTGAGTTGTAATGATTACCCCCCCCCCCCCGCTCCAAAGCTGCCTTATCTCTTACCTGAGTTTGGGTAGAAAATGCAGCTGCAAGCTCGGGCTGTGGTTTCTGTTTTCTTTTCGGTTGTTTGAGGTGTATGAGTTTATTTGGCTAAAACACCTAGCATCCACTCTAGACAGAGCTCAGTATAAGTGACAGAAAGCCACTTTGATAGTAGCTGCTACAGTACAAAGTATGGGTCAAAATGGGGAGGATTTGACAACGGTCCATAAAACGGTAAATGCTAACTATTCGCTCTGAATTAGCCGTTAACTTACAAAAATCGTTTGAATCTAGGACTTCCTTTGATAGTTCACTGGAACGAAACACTTATACAAAATATATTAGGAAAATGAAGGATGATCGGCGGGTTTCATACCAGTATTAGTATCAGGACCACAAGCATTCATGATTTACTTCTGGGTTCTAGTAAGTTAGTCAGGCATTGGAATTGCTACGGAAAATGCTGTTATACGATAACCAGTTAGATAAATGGGAACTTACTGAGCTCGTACGTGGTATGTGTTTCAATACGACATGCATTGCCGGTACTAAATTTGGAGCATGTTTGAACTTGGGAAAAAAAAACTAGGGAAGCAACTTTTATATTGTGCTTTCTGCCATTATATTTTAGACATTATGTTTTCTGTGGTACTACAACCGAAATCTATTCTACTCTTGGTCTCTCGGTATTTTAACCGATAAACCAAGAAGTAGGTAGAATTGGGCTATTTGATTGCGTGCAATGTCAGATGCGATGTTCACGCAATTGCGTGGAACCATCCACTGCCATTGGATCTACAATACTGCTTTTTAAGCGGTTTTAGCGATCATAGTCCAGAATAAAACATTCTTATTTTAAACCTGGAGTGAGGAACGATGAGGTTGAGGAGTTGGTAGCACATTCAGAGCAAAGTGCAACTAGTAATGGAAGTTGCGCAAAGTTAACTTCTGATGACCCATGTAAAAGAAGTGTCCAAGGAAGATACGAGAGCTCAGTGCGATTTTCTTGAGCAGAGCACCTTCTCTTGGTGTATGTTTTCGTGTCCCAGGAGTGGTTTCTCGTATTATATCCGTGTTAAAGATTCTTTATGGCTTCAAGTTATGAATATTTCCCAACCAGTTAAAACTTGCAGCTGGACAAACAAAAGGTATTCGTAACATATGAATGTGATTTCTTTCAAATTCTTACCGTTAATGGGAAAGAATATCTAAGAGCTGGGTTCCCAGCAACCCTTTTTGTGCAAGCACTAAGAAATGATTTGGAATATTTTTAGCGTCCTTATTCATGTAAAGAAGAAACTCAAAATATATCAGCTGTTTGATCCTGAGTATTCGAATCTTTAAGATAGCTACCAACAAGGCTTTATACTACCAAAGAAACTGAGGATTGTAAACGACAATACGGAGCGTGGCATGGCTCTTATTGAAGCATTTGTTAAGACTATCACTAACGACGAAAAACAAAGACAGTGTCTTCTTCAAGTGGTACAGGAACACAGAAAAGGTTTCAAAGTTGCAAAAAAGTAACCTTAAAAAGTATTGCAAGAATTAATGAGCGAATTACTGTATATTTAATGTATTTAAATTTGTTTTTTTATATTTTTTCCGTATTTGATTAGTTTCCATATTTTTCTGCATTTCATTGGTTTTTCAGATATATAGTTCATTTTGTGATTGCACGCTTTTTTCTTCGGAGATATAAAAAAGCAATAAAGTAACTTTATTATTATTATTAGTTACGTTCGCATTTGTGCCACTATCACAAAATTTGAAGTACTCCTAAACATAAATATAGTTTACAAAATTTTGGCCAAATAATTCAGTGTATATATCGGGCCTAAATAAGACGGTAAGACGAATAAAAATACAAAGGCTACTTTTTTCTATAGATATCATTTACGATCACGTTTTTGTCAATATCACGAAATTTCAAGGCGTTTGAGCGACCTCTAAATATTAATATATTTTGCCAAAATTTTGCACAAATAATCAGTGTATATAGTGACACAAAATAAGAGGGTAAGATGCACAAAAATACAAAGGCTACTTTTTTCTATAGATATCATTTACGATCACGTTTTTGTCAATATCACGAAATTTCAAGGCGTTTGAGCGACCTCTAAATATTAATATATTTTGCCGAAATTTTACACAAATAATCAGTGTATATAGTGGCACAAAATAAGAGGGTAAGACGCGCAAAAATACAAAGTTTATTTTTTTCCATACATTTCTGAATCACCCTAGTCCCCATGAATCGTTGCAACTTAGCCATGCTTGTTTTTTTGAAAGAGAGTTCGAATGTGTAAAGAAATTTTGAATCTTGCACTTTGTTTCGTTCTTTCTTTTTGGAATCCCTTCCTTTCAGAAAAGATATTTCTCTGCTATTAGAATCTGTTCATGTCTGTCACGCCGCTCTGTAACTCCTCGAGAACATGTTGAGTATGACCCTCAATAGCATTCAATCGAGTCTCGATAACTCGAAGCTTTATAAACTCAAATATATCTTTATTTCAAAGATTCATTTGGTCCCAAATTCTTGAAAAGACGGTAGGAACTGCTTGTAACTCGAACTATCAATAACTCTAAGCTTTTAGCCGATCCCTTGGGACTATGAGCTATTGAGACTCAGCTGTATTTAAGGTGTTAATTTGCATCTTTAGAAAGTCTATTTGAAAAAAAAATTTTTTTTTTCATTTATTTATTTGTTTTTTTATTCAAAAGTAGTTCCCAGAAATCGCTACAAACTACTATTTTTTTGTATCGCGCTAGTCATTACTCTACTTTTTTTAAAAAGTAGTGCTCTACACTACAAACTACTGAAAAATGTAGCTACTACAGTAGTTTCGCTACATGTAGCGCGCTACTTCCAACCAATGGACAAAATGATCTGCCCCAGCTTCAAATTGCTAGGACATAAAATGCAATTTAAGATTAACCTGAAATGCAACAAAATCATTTGCAATGCACAGCACAAAAAATGCTTCTGACATCCTTTCTGCCGATTTTTATGTATGTAAACAAAAAAAATCTTGGACAAACACTTATTTATCTTTGTTCCTAGATTTTTTATGTTTCAAACTGTTCACTCTGTTACAAGCCTTTCAGAAATAAAATAAGCAATTGCATTCAGTGTGATATTTTTTTAACCCTCTCGGCACCCTGGACCTCATATGAGGCTCCTACTTTTGAACTCAATTTTGGAAGAAGTAAACACTTAAAATGATTTTTTTTTCACTTAGGAGCCTCATATGCGATCTACATGAATAGGTGGAGTCACTGACGGAAAAAAAAAATCATTTTAAGTGTTTACTTCTTCCAAAATTGAGTTCAAAAGTAGGAGCCTCATATGAGGTCCAGGGTGCCGAGAGGGTTAAAGAAGTACAACTAATGTATCTGCTGTGATTACTTTGATACATTGAATTATGTAGTCAGCAACTAAGATAAGCCTAAAATTCTTTGCTGATGATAGTTAATTTGCTCTGTGGGATGTCCACTCTGTTACAGTCACATTAATGGTGCAAAAAAAAAATTTTTTTTCTTGAAATTGCAGACAGAATTAGCTTTAGGATGTTTAGTCCATTTTATACTTGTTCTGTAATTAACTTTTCTATATATTTTTCAAACCTGATTTGTCTCCTCTGTTACACAAAGTGGTCAAACTATTCAAAACCCTTAAAGAATGAGTCATATACAAGCCATTTACATTTTATTATGCACAAATAAACAGAATAATTTTTAAAACAACGATTAGTTGGCAATAATTACTTCATTTGATAAACTTAACTCGACAATTTCAGATATGATTTGTACCATTTTGGCTGGAATAACCCATAAATATAACACTTGCATCTAAGAATGTATCTTTATTTTGAGGTGATTGTTTAAGAATTAGTTTATTAATTTGTTTTTAAAAAGTGAATGTGTTTAGCATGACTCTTAATGTATTTAAAATGATAATTTGCTACTTTTAAGAATGTGTATCTTAATTTTTTGGAACTAAAGTAAAATTTCAAGTTGATTATTTAAGTATAAGTTTATTCATTTGTTTTTTAAAAAGTGAACAACTTTAGCATAACTCTTAAAAATATATTTAAGCTGCTGATTTGAATCTTCAGAAAATATTTACTTTTGTTTTTTGGAGTTATATAAAATTTTTATTTGATTATTTGAGTATAAGTTTATTATTATAATTATTTTTTAACACACTGGTCCTGTTTTAATATTTTCTTCTTTAACTTGTATGTTAGAAAAATTACATTCGTATTATTCGTAAAAAAAATAATTTCAAAGCAAAATTTTGCTTTATATTATTGCAAAATTAAAAATAAGAAAATGTGTTACTTTGTAATGAAGTTTAAATTCATAAAATTCTAATAAAATATGTATTAATTTGAAGAAAAAAAAATGTTGATCTGAGCTCAGTTTTTTTTCTTTTTTTTTCTTTTTTTGTAAATCAATTATCGTGTATATAATATTGGTGAAATATTATCATTTACGTAGAAACTTATTGAAATGATATTGAAACAGAAAAGCTTTAAAATTTAAATTAAGAATAATTAAAAGTTTAAACCTTGAGTATATACAGAAATATTTAATTCTATCTTTTAAAGTTTTGTCTCTTTTGATAAAAATACATAATTTAGAAAGAAATCACAATATGCTAGTGTTTCATTTCATATGTAGCGCTACTCCTGTACAATAAGATAGAGGCTTTAAAAATTAATTTGAATGTATTTAACATGTTCTTCAAGAAATGATGCAAGAAACAACTTTGATTTGTTGTTTCGAAGCTGCATTACATAAAAATAAGCGAACATACAATGTGGATTGTAATGCCGGATATCCAGTATCCGGCTGGTGATGAGGCACCAGGTATCCGGTATCCGGCAAAATCACTGTCCGGTCCATCCCTATGTATTAGTGATACTTTTGCTAGACATATTGATTTTTTCTAATGCTTCAACTCTTTAGCAATCTAATTTCTGTCAATACGGGGTAATACAATTTTGAAAAATGTTCAGGTTTTTAAAATTTTTATTTTTTTCAAATGACTGTTTGGACAATCTTTAGAGTGCACAACAGTCTTTAATTTTATTTTAACCTTTTGGATCCGGGCTGTTTTTTTGGAAATTTTTCTTTTGACCCAGGTAGTATGACAGTTGAACCACAGATTTCTTTTCCATTGAAAAGAGAAGGTATAAACTATCGTACCAGATGTATGAAACCTTGAAAAAATCCCCGGCTCCAAAGGATTCGAGTGAAAATTTCAACCCCGTCCTCTAAAGAAAAAAGACTTACGGTACAACATGTGGACCATCTGGTTCTTAAAGGTTAAGATAATGAATTATTGTTATAATTGATTAATTATTATTAATGCATGTAGAAAAAGTTAAAAGTTAAAAATTTTATTTGAGTTGGGGAAAAATGAATTATTATTATTATAACTTGTCCAAGCTGAAAACTTGGAAACCAAGCTTGCCGTTGGCTGGGGGATATTGTCTCGTATGAAAACTTGAGTTCGCCCGAGTCAGAGGGAATAACTCTTAAAACTGAGTCCTTAGGAGTTTGGTATGTTTTAATGAAATGTTAGTCTCACCTGTTATTTTTGTATCAACCAAATATGGGTACTTATACTGCAACTGCAATTGATTAAAGTTTTTATAAAATTAATATTTTCAAGATTGTAGATATATTTTGTTAAAATTTTCTCAAAATTTCACTTCAGATGCAAGCAAACATGTAACTAGTTGTAAATTTAATTTCTGTTTTATTTATGTTAAATGAATTTTCATGTAAGGCAAACAATAATTTAAATATCTTAAATTAAAATTAAAAATAAAAGGTTATTTCATAAGGAAAGCACAAAAAAGAGATACAAAAATTAAAAGTGGAGCGTTTTTTTGTTTCATGCACTTTTACACTAAAGTGGAGTATTTCTTTTTTTTTTAATGTAATGCAAGAAAGAAAAGAAAAGAAAAGTATTTGTATGAAGTTTGACAATTGTATATCTTACCATTAGCCCAAACTTGCCCAAGCCCTAATCCAATTTCAAATTCTTGAACCTGAGCCTACTCATGGGGGCCCAAATAAAGATCAATGGCCCTTTTAAAGCTATCCATATACCCTTACTCATTACAATCTTTTGCCCCCTTACCCTAAAAGAAAAATCCCATTTTAAACAATAAATGACATTTCACTTATTGAATTAAAATTTAAGTCTTTCTTTTACAAAAATGCAAATACAACATATGATGACCAACAACAGGCTCTGGGCCCAGTTAGGCTGATCCTGGTCAAATTGTAATAGTCCCAAAATAAAGATCATTGGCCTTTTTAAAGCTATGAACTCCCAAGCTCATTACAACCTCTTTCAGTAAGCAGTTTCAGGTGCCTACAACCATACTAAAATAGTAATATTTCCTAATTCCCTGATTAGCTTTATATTTAAATAACTTAAAACAATGTCCTCTTGTTGTGCTTTCTATGCAAAACTTTAATTCAGTAACTTCTTTCATTTTGATAAATTTAAATAACTGAATCTCCCATCTGACTTTTCTTTGCTCAAGACTAGACATTAAGCACTCTAAGCTTGGAATCATACTCTAAATTAGAAAGCCCATTAACTAACCTTGTAGCCCTGCTTTGAACCCTTTCCATTAAATTAATATCTTTCTGGAAATATGGAGACCAAAACTGAAAAGCATACTCCAAATGAGGTCTTAACATACTTCTATAAAGACAGAAGAACCTTAGATTTGTTTGAAATAGGTCTATTGATAAACCAAAGCATCCTATTGGCTTTCGTGCTAGTCATGATGCACTGTTGACTGAACTTGAAATTCTGATTTATTAATGAACCTCAATCTATAGCTTCATCTTCCTGACTAATGACTGAACCCTGTAAATAATAGCTTGTATGCTTATTCCCATTACCTAAATGTAGCAGCTGGTTTACTTTTTCTTCATTTTCTACAACCTCCATTACTTTGATGTCATCAGCAAAACAATTTATGTTTCTAGAAACATTTTCATAAATATTACTCTTAAAAATAAAGAACAAAAGGAGACCTAAAACTGATCCTTGAAGAACCTCACTTAAAACCTCACTCCATTTAGAATAATTACCCCTTTCAAGTACTCTTAGTTTTCTGCCTGTAGCCAATTTTTAACTCAAACTAAAATTTTCCTTCCTACTCCCCTAATTAGCTAATTTACTAAATAGCGCAACATACAGAACCTTATCGAAAGCTTTTTGAAAATAAATGTAAATAACATCATCACACATATTGTTATTTAAAGCCATTTTGACCTTGTCATAGAAATGTAATGAATTACTAGCGCACTATTTACCTTTTCTGAAACCATACTGAAAACTAGTCAACAGACCATTATTTTCTAAGAAATTCATAACTTTAATGTTTTTCTATATTTCAAAAATTTTACAAACTGCTGAAGTTAGACTTTTTAGCATCCTTTTGAAACTTGTTCCTTAAACCATGCCACTCATTCAGACTCAAGTTTTTGACTCTAAAGCATCTAAAACCAAACCATTAACCATATTTTTCTATATTTGTACTTGAGTTCTGATATGGATAGTAAAACTGATCATTTGTTCAGGCAATTCACATCTAATTTATTCTAAGCTAAATTTAAGGATTTTTTTTTCACATTTTGTTCTTCAAACTAGTTTTCTTGAGCCTCCTAATTATATGCTTTCATGTGAATTTACATATAAATGTGTAACATTATAACTTTAATTAAAGGTATTGTGCTAGTATAGTTAAGAGAATTTCTTTTAGTATATCTTCTAATAATTGCTTTTATCCTTTTTTAGCCACATGAAAATTTCGCCATCATTAATGCATCTTTTTCATGCTCAAGAACTTGTCGTAAATTGCTGCATAATCTACAGCTATCTTCTGACGGCTCAAGAATGGATTTTACAGTGCCAAAACTGATTCTGAGACCAAGACAAAATTGTCCAGTTTCTTCAGATATTAGTCTTTTGCCCAGAATCTTCCGTAAGCAACATTTCAAAAAGAAAATGATCAAAATGTATCACCTCTCTAAAAGATCAGTAATGGATGTTTTTTCCTCTTAATGACGTCTTAATATTCCAGTGTGAATGTGTCTCATGAATTTATCAAAACCTGCTATTTATTATTTTCTTCTGCTGTTGTGCTTATTAATTAAGCAATCAAGTATTGCTGTTGTTCACAGAATTATATAGGCTTGAAAACTCAAAATTCCATCTTTATCATAGTGTTTTTTTTTTCTTTTTATCCTATAATTGTGGTTGAGTTATGGTCCATATTCTTACAAAGGGTCTAGGTACTGTCCAAAAGTTAAGTTTTATGAACAGTTGGTAAGAATTTCTCAAAAGCTTAAAATTTGTTACTACTAGTAAAAATTTTAACTTTATAGTGGACTCTTTACTTTTACTATGCCTGTGCCAACAAGGAATGCTCATAGCCAAAAAACATTTTTGAGATATGCTTTATTTGATGATGATGATTTTAGTATTCTTAAACCTAAAAGATGCCGCAAATTATTTAGCTTTTCGTACTGCAACAGGGTTGCCAACTGTTCCAGAGAATTAGCAAAACTCTGCTACTCCGCATTTTCTGGGCTGGGTGTTTTTAAACATATACCCCCTCACCTCTCTTCTGCACTCAATCTTTCCATCAGTATTCTTGCTGACACATGCTGAATTTACCAATCAGGGTTCAGAATTTTTAACTTGCCTGAGGAGTCATGTCAAAACTGTTGAATTGTTCCCAGTAGGCTTTGGAATGGCTGATTTCAAAAACTGATTATATCCACTTCCGTAACACTCTCTCATTTTTGCCTACATTTTACCTTATTGACATTAATAACTTAGTGTAGACTATTATTTTCAACCCATCTTATTTATTTATTTTAGCTGATGATTTGCATACTCATCGTTTTGTCATGCCCATTTGAAAAAATCCATCTAGTTCCATCCAAGCTAATTTAAGCCAATACCATTCATCAAATTTAGCCTTAATGCATTGTAGGCTTTCTAAAGATATATTTCATAATTATTTTAATTAAAGAAAATTTACTTTACTTATATTTTGGTATTTGTTTTATGACAGAGCTGTAAATGTAGAAAATTAAAGCTGCTCATGTGCTCTAAGTATGGTTAATATAATAGCAAAAATCTTAAGTAAAAAATTATAATTATTATTCATTAGTGGTTTAAATGATTAGCAAAGCACAAAAATAAACTTAGATAGGGTAAGTGCTCCAGTAGTCGGCCACAATGACATAAAACTCCCTATAAATAGTATATTTTTATTTCAAAATCAGACATGACGCATTCACACATTCATTTACCTATCCCCAATCATCCATCAAGGGCAGTTAAGTTTTGGGTATTTTTTTTGAATTAGTTATGAGTCATTTAATTTTGAATGGTGTGCCCATCATCCAAGTTTGCAATTCTGCTTTTTTTTTCAGCTAAGAGGACACGTCTTCTGTAAATAGCAATTTCATTTATTTACTTCATTACACAGTAAATTTGAGTAACTTTTATTTTAATAGAGTGTCTAACATATGCTTCAAGACAAAAGCAACTCCTGGTTAGACTCCATTGTTTTTTTAAAGGGGTGGCCGACCACTGGGTACAGAATTCTTCTGCATTTCCAATAGTTAGCCATGGCAGGACCACTGGTTATAAGCTGTTAGGTGATTTACCCAGTAGTCGGCCACATTCTTAATGTGGCTTTTCATTCTTAATATGGATTCATCAAATAGCAACGAAATTAAGGTATTGAAATACAACGACAATTTAACTGTTTTGATTAAAAATTCCCTTTCCAAAGTTTATTTTTCTGGAAAAAATGTTCAAATTTATCGCCTAAATTTTATTTTGACAAAGAGAGCTGTTTCGACATTTTATTGCTTCTAATGTTGTGAATTTAATTTAAAATTCTGAAAAACAGATTTTTAAATAGACTCATAGTTTTTCTTATCAAATTATTATAAGCTGTTGAAATTGACAAAACAAGTGATTCGACTTCTAATGATACTTATTTAGCAGCTAACAGGGGTCTGGCCAGAGGAAATTTGGGTCCGTTAACGGACCCTTCACAAAAATACGATCAAGCAAAACGAACCCTTCACAAAAATACTATCGAGCAAAACGGACCCTTCACAAAAATATGATCAAGCAAAACGGACCGTTCACAAAATGCTGATCAAACAAACGTACATTTCACACATTATTTATTCAAAAAGCAAATCTGAAAACAAAATAATGCATAGCATATTTCTGCGTTTAAGCCCATAACTTTTGAGCCTTTTCTAAAGTTAAAGAAGGGAATCGCTTATCCGCCAACTTTGCGGGAAAAAAAAGTCGGCACTTCCTGCCTGGCCCTGCGATGCTCCCGCAAGCAAAAAATCTTCAGTGTAAAATGTAGCACTTTTTGTTGGTTTCTTTTAAAGAAATTAACAACTTGAAAAAGGTATTTGTTTTGCTTTAATGGTTCTGCTTGTTTGTTTTATCATATGCAAATCAAAGTGGCTTGCTGCGATGTTGCTGTTATAGATTTCTCTGGAAGTGCAGAGTAAGGATTTTTCTCCCAGGTATGGACTTAAACATAAAGGAAATAATAATAATAGCAACGGCGAAATGAACTTAGAACTACAAACACATAGCTAGGGTTGGAGAAAAAATGGGATTGCTTCTGGGTAGAGCGATCAGCTATTTAAAATTAAAATTATTTCCATCTGACGTCTTTGGTGTGATGTTTGACCTTATTTTAGCAGAAAATTATCTGTTTTTTTATTTCATTTATTTGTTTATTTTTTTGTGCTTACAAGGATGGTGTTTTGGTTATATTCAGGAATTAATGTATTTTTGTGTCTGTTAATATTGGAAGTCTGGTATTGTTTGTTTTGCTATGTTACAATGCCGTATTTTTTCCTCCGAATTTTTCGCGAATATGTCGGTGATTATTAATGACATTCATCATATAAACCTGATGAAATGTAGCTCTAAAATTTTTGACTTTAATAAATTATTAAAAACCGTTTTTATATTTCTGATGCTTTCATTTTGAAAAAAGCGATCTCTGCATCCGGTATGAAAATCGAATTTTACTTACTTTTCAAGCTAATTACTCTTTTTTAGGAGGCAAATAAATGAAAATTCGCTTTATTTTTTGCTCAGATCATTATTTTAAATTTTTTAAAGCAAAATTAACTGTTCTTTTATGAGTCTAAATGTTAAACGATCGTTCCATTTTATTTTTGCATTAATTGTGTTAACAGACATCAATAATGTTTACCATAGACCTTTAAAATGCAATTGTAAAAAAAATTCACCAAAAAAAAAAAAAAAATTATATTCCGTTTTTATGTTTTTGATGTCACTTGAATGATCACTTTGAAAACTGCAATCTCTTTGCATCCGCTACAGGAATCGGACTTTTCGCATTTTTGATGTTTAATACGCTTTTTTAAGAGGAAAATAAATGAAATTTATTTTTATTTTTTATTAAATTCAAAAAAAAAATTTTTTTTGGGGGGCTTTTTTTTTTTTTTTCAAAATTGTTTGACTTTCACAAAATTATTCGATTTTTCACAAAATTATTTAGTTTTTCACAAAAAACGGACCCTGTGAAAAATCCTGGACAGACCCCTGGCTAATAAACATTCCCCAATTATAGGAGATAAGACGTGCATTACTTCAATAGTCACATAGGCTTAAGTTATTTAATGAGTGTCAAGCATTTAGTTATTCTCTCTTTTGCTATTATGCTAATAAACTTTTTGCTTTACCAAAGGTTCGAGACCCATGTGCTCTATTTAGGCTAATTGTTAGTACATTTTTACTACTGATTCTCACCAAGTGATTAATTCCTTGAGTTTTCTTCGCTGGAGGATTAGAATTGTGCTGAATTCATTTCAAAACTACATGGTCACATTGCTGCAAACTAAATTTTGGTTTATTTCCAAGGTTATTCCTTGTTTACTAATGTTCTTGTCAAAACCTGTAAGATTACATCATTCATGACATCCGGATTTCAATTTACTGCTGTATTTCATCTTACTTCAATTAACATTAAAAACTTCAGTCATAACTTTGTTTCAGTGAAAAATTATGTGCATGGGCCTTGATGGAGATTCCTTTCAGCACATTTATAAATGAATTTTTACTTGCACAGTTTTGGAAGAAATTATTTCTGAAACTACAATTTTAGCTTTATGTTCGGTATGTTGAAATTTCATACTAATGAAAGTGAACCAGTCAAGTGCCGACGTGATTATTGGTCATGAATTGTATCGACTCTATTATTCAGTCTTTATGTTTACAAAAACAGTAAAATAGTTTTTCCATTTCTTTAGTCTTTAATTTTCATCACCAAAAACTGCTGTTTACCACAAAGCTATTCCTGTTTTTTTTTTACTTCCTAAGCAAGTACAATTTGCACATTTTATATAAATTTTGTTTATTTTGTCACTTGTATCTTTAGAAAGTGCTGCTTAACTTCAGAAGCTTTTTTTTTTTAACTTTCTTTTAAACCCGAAATATGAGCCAATATTTTGAAAAGTGCCAATTTGAAGTTAAAGTTTCCTGATTAAAATTTTTTTTTGCCGAAAAAAATTAATATTGGATTGTAAGTCTAAATTGGGTCTAAATGCAAGAAAATAAAAGGGGGGAGGTCAAGGAAGTTATTTACCCTCTCCTTAGATTACTCACTTTTAAGCTGTTAAAGATCTGATGAGTGCTACAGATCTGATGTTAATATGAGCTACATATCTGAGTTTATGCTTTCAGTCTTCATTAACATCTCTGAAAATGGTATCATTTCCTTGCATTTTTAACATAGAATTAAGATAATTATATTAATATATATATATATTAGGGCTAAAAAATCAAATTTTGTTATAAAAAAGAATTTCTTGGAAATAAAATGAGCGATAAGGTTTTTAGATAAAATAAATTATGAAATTACCAAATCGAAGCTAATAAAACATTTGTTTTGTTTTGAAACAACACAACTTCAACTTTTTCAACACACAACTCTGCTGCTTGCTTTTCTTTAATTAGTTGCAGGAAATTTGATTTCTTGATTAGAAATTCAAATTTAGCATGCTAGTTATTATCTAGTTATTTAGCAAAGTTATGAGAAATTGAAGCACCAAAAAATAAATAAAATAATAATAATTAATTAACTTAATTTCTGCAGTGTCAATTTTTCTTATTTTACTAACTTCTATTGTCAGGTCATACAAACCACATATGAAGCAATTGTACTAAAACTCATTACTTTTCATTTTTTAAGAACAAAAGTATTCAATATATGCTAAAACCTATGATTTTTGCTTTTTAATAATTCTGAAACGTGAGAGTTAGTTCAGTAACATATAGTGATGCACCGATTAATCGGCAGTACCGATTAATCGGCCATAATCGGCCATTTTTCCGATTATTAATAATCGGCAAAATCGTGCCGATTAATCGGCGGAAAAAATATTTTCAATATTATTTCAAAAAGTATACTTTCACTGTGAAACTATGATGACTAGTTTTATGAATAGTAATAATAATAATCACAGTTGATATTAAGTTTTTAATAAATTAATTTTCTTATTTTGAACAAATGTACACATGGACAATGTTGCAACACTTTTCATGTGCCAATATATTTCTTTTTAGCACAGCGCTTTTACATAACCTCTAATTTTCACAAAGAATAAAAGTCTTGAATTAAATGGCTACTAATATTGAATATTTTCAATTAAATGCACTCCTAAATTAGAGTGTTCAACACAACCCCTCCTTTTTTTTTTTAATTTTTTGTCTAGTAACATAGTTAACAATGTGTTAATAAATATTATTGACAATAATATGGAAATTGGTTTTAAGAAATAGGATAAAATTTTGAAATTATTTTTGAGAAATTAGGAAAATGGAAAAATAAATAAATAGTATATATTTTCTCTCATAAATAGATTACTATTTCTAAAATCACAATTGTAAACGAAAGAAAAAAGCGGTGATGGTGAAATTATTAGTATTAAAAAAATCATCCTGATCATTAATCGGCTTGGCCGATTAATCGGCCGATTATCAACAGCCGATTAATCGGTAATCGGTAATCGGCCAATTTTCTTATCGGTGCATCCCTAGTAACATATTCGCTGTTTTTCAATGTTACCGCTCTGGTTGTTACTGATCTGACAAACCGACAAAGTTTTTTTTTAATTTCCGAGTCGATCGCGCTAAACCAAAATCAAACACGTGGTTTTTCACTTGTAATAAAGGACTATACTTATATATAAAATAACTTTTAAAATAATAAAAACTGCACATTTTAGCTTGTGTTACTGATCTGATGACTTAAATGACACACATTTTATAAAATTACTTTAAAAAATCTTACCTGCAATTTTAGATTCAGAAATGCAAATTTTTAATTACGATGCGATAAAACATCACACCAGGTACTCAGTATCACATGGTATCGGTGCAGGAAATGATTTTGGGAGCATAAATATAAATCGGAAGTTATTGTTACCGCTCTGACGTGGAACTGAGGGACACACTTATTTCTCATTCCCTAGAAAATCAGAAATTGATTAAAACAAAAATGAAGTAAAATATTAACAAAGGGGTAAAAATAGAATCGTTTTTTTGTGCAAGTGCGTTTTTTTGGGAAGTTAGAAAGTGCGCTTAAGCTGTTTGCATGTTAAGCTTTGCTACTGGGGACACATTACCGATCTGATTTTTGAAGTATAAAACAAATATTTTTTGAAGAATTTTTTTTTTCCTGATATTATTAGATGAAATGAAAGCAAAACCTTATCTTCTTTCTGGGGAAAATTACTTTTTTAACTAGTTATTGAAATACTAGTGAAAATTCACTTGGGACTCAAATTGGAACTTTTCTAAATATTAGCTCATATGTATATGCAATATTTTTGTAATACTATGTTGCAACAGCATTTATTTTGTCTTATATCACTTATTTCATCAATACAAAGTTAAATCGTTTATTTTTATAGATAGTCCGAAAACGGTGTCAGGCTTTGACAAGAGGAAGGGGTGGTCAGTTAAACTGTGACAGATAGCGGCAAAGGGGTGGGGGAGGTAACAAGAAATGATTTTTCATATTTTGGTTCACACAAAAGCAATTTGTGTAAAAATTTGTTTGTGTATTATAGTGTGATAGGGGAGTAGAAGGGAGGGTAGCTTGAATTGTGAAGCTTTGAGACAAAGACGATGGAGGGGGCCAAGTATGTTGGGAAAAAAGTATTGTGCCATTAATACTCCTACCCTTATAAAGCTTCTTTTGATGTTTTAAATTATTTTCTTTTTGGATATAGATATATTTTTAGACGTTATTCAGAAAAAATACTCTTTTTTGTGCAGTTTTTTTAATAAAACTCTTTTTAGGCATCTGAAGTATCTTCTTCTTCTTTCAAATCCCCGGGATCTAGCAGAGCTAGATCAAGTCCAACAAATCATTCACCTTCAAAAAGTCAATGACAAGACCCGGTCTATCTCTTAAGTCTTCCGTGGACAGACCCAGGCAGGATAAAATGTAGTCTGGAGAAGCCTGCCCAGTGGAGCAATTTTTACACAAATCATATTCTTTAACTCCAGTGGAGTACCTGAGGGACTTGGTGTGTCCACTGCGGAGTCTTGAGATGGCTGTTTGGTACTGCCTGTTGAAATTGATTGCTAGACAGCCTCCTGGGCGATCGCTCTTGTACCAACTATGTCTCGGAGGATTAATCCAGATGTTCTTGATCCTGAGCTTGGTCATTGAGACGATCTCTGGAGAAGTAAGAGGCCCAGAGGGTGCCGTGTCTTCGGCAGCCCCTGCTTTGGCAAGGCTGTCAGCAATTTCGTTACCTGGGATGTCCACATGAGAGGGAATCCATTGTAAAAAAATGCGATGTGATTGGGAAAGGGTCTTGAGTTTTTTGAGAATGTTCGTGCCAGTAAGGTCTCTCACTTTGTGCCAATTACTAAGGTGTTCTAGGGCACTCCTACTGTCAGAAAGAATCCAGATTTCATCCGTGGGAGGGAGAGTCATAATTGCGTCAAGTGCTTCATCAATAGCAATAAGTTCACTACGAAAGACGGAGCAGCAGTCAATATTTCTTTTATGGATCTTTAAAGTTCCCCTTTGGGAAGTGATATAAATTCCACTGCCTGTACTGT
The DNA here is from genome assembly GCA_038373865.1 of Uloborus plumipes. Lineage (NCBI taxonomy): Eukaryota > Metazoa > Arthropoda > Arachnida > Araneae > Uloboridae > Uloborus > Uloborus plumipes. The sequence continues at coordinate 170,256 of JAXGGA010000366.1, read as the reverse complement.
TATCTTCATTCTTACTTCCATCCGTATAAATTTGGGTGGCATCCGTAGGAATATCAGAGATTCTCTCGAGTGCAACTTGCCTGAGAAAAGCAGGGATATCAGTTTGCTTGTTAACGGAGACTGGTAGGTCAGTGTGGAAAGAAACATTATCTAGGCCTTCCGAGGGATCGATACTCTGTTTAGAAAAATGATGTTCCACATTGCTTGCAAAGATATCTGACGCGTATGCTTGGCTAAATGGGCTATTTCTTTTAAGTCTTTGATTATGTTGCCAGGTTATCTGAAGTATAAAAACGATAATTACATCAATATCCCTAGAGTACTGTGCGTAGTGTACTGTCTAAATTTAAAAATGGTAGATTAATAGTTAGAGAAATAAATAATCATCTAAACTGCTTAGTACCACAGGTACCATGAAAAATGAGACCAGACTAACAGACTAAGTATAATTGCAAAGGGTGCAAACACAATGCGATTTTATCGGAAAGCAGCAAACACCACGCCTACTTATATCAATTTCATTGATTTACCCCTCCCCCCGACCCCCCTAAATGAGAGGCTTGCTTTTCTGTAAATTTCAGTTGATTTTTTTTTTTTTTTAATTCAACCCCCCATATATGATAAGATCAATGAAAATGAAGTGGCCGACTACTAGGTTTAATGGGGCCGAGCACTGGATTTCTGTGGCCGACTACTGGAGCATTTACTAGTGTTGACAACAGCTTGAATTTTGACCTAATTTTTTTTTTTTAAATTCTGAAACACATGATTCACTATCAGAAAGGTACATTCTAAAGTTTTACATTGTTTTTGTTGCTGGTATTGATAGCTTAAAGTTCTAGGTTAACCAAAATGAACAAAAGATCTTTTAAATGGCCGACTACTGGTGCTTTTTCCCTACTAGTTTTTTAATGATTTTTTTTTGTATAAAATCCCGAATTGCTTTGCAAAATTTTGAAATACTCCTAAAAATTACCTCAGATGCTCCTCAAATTGTTTCTCTAAGGTTGGCAACCTTTCTGAAAGAAATAATCTGTGTCATTTCTTGGGGTGGTTAATAGGGTGGAGTGAAAAAAATCAAAATCCGATAAACACTAAGTAATAGCATGAAAAAATTGTATTTTGTAGAGCTATTTTGTTGCGTAAAAGGATTTTAACTGCAAAAAATATCTTGAAGGTCCACTTTTGTCTTGAAGTTGAACATTATTGCATTAAAGCTGGAATAAGTAATAATGATTTCTTCAAAAATAAAAATTTCAAAAATGGGATGTAATGGAACAAAAGAGTTGGCTTTTTAAGTAGGTTACAAACTGCATACGCTCATTTCTATCATCAACTATATTTTAAAAGGCTGCACTAGCCTTGAAACTGACCAAAATCGGGTTAAAATGAGAAAAAGGTTGTAATGCTCCATACTTTGAGAAAAAGTAGAAAAGTCATTGCTTGTAAAAAAGAAAACGGTTTCATATTAATTAATCTTCTCCTACATATAGGAAAGTGAAGTAATGAAAGCATTTCTTACATTAAATGTAGCTTGCACATCCATATGACTAACATCCCGAAACATGATGTTCCTTAATAAATTTTCCTTCTGCTGGGGCTCATAAACTGTAACCACATTGAAAACTATAAACCATACTTTTATTTAATTTTATTCATAAAACATAGTTTGGTGTGTGAGTTTGACTGTTTTCTTGACTACTGAAAATGTTTGGCTTTAGTGTTACATTGTACAGCAAGATTACTAGATTCTTATTTCGCTCTAATAAATCCACCTCTCTTATTTCAACCACAAACCGTAGCTGAATCATCTTTCTTTAATGCTACTCATCTTCTCACTGCTTTTGTATGACACCTAACAATTTAGAAAACTAACAATTCAGAATGGAGTATAGATAGGTCATTAAGTACCATAGATTTCATACATTTTGAGTTTAAATATTATTTTTTATTTTTGGCCATTATTTTGCACCTTCCAAAAAAGGTGGAAATTTTTCACCTCCAAAAACCATGGGGCAAGGTGAAAAATGCAATATTTTTGTTATAAAACGTTTTCTATTTATGAGTTACGGTAATTTTCATCAAATGTATGCGTAAATAAACAAATAAACGAACTATCAAATAAATAAATAAATAAATAAATAAAATAAACAAATAAATAAATGAAAAAAGAATGAATTAATATATGAGAAAAATAAATGAGTGAATAAAATAGAGAATGAATTACAAAATAAGTGAATGAATGAATAAATAAGTGAATTAGTAAGTAAAAGTATGTAAATAAATTAATAAATGAAGAAATACGTAGGTGATTTAGTAAATGAATGCATAAGCAAACAAGATGAGTTATTTCACTTTGCCCATCGTGCACTTGACAAATTATATTGAACATTTAAAATAAAAAACACGCCAAGTATAAACTAAATAAGGACTGCGTTGGACATCACTAGATCTTAATTAATAGTTAAAATGATAATAATAAAAATTTTATTTAAAAATAACAAGAAATATTTAAAAAAAATCCCCAATATTACAATAAAGGTATCAAATTTTGAAAATGACCTGTATAATTTATTTTGTTGATCTTTGGAGCAAGTTATTGTTTGACAGGAATCAACTATATGGCTAGTAACTGAGTTGAAATATTGCTAGCTATGTGGCGCTGCAAACCATGAAAATATTTTACCATTTCACTTTGCCTCACATTCCTATACTTGCATTTTCCTCCTATCATCTTGGATTACATGATGTCAGTTGCTAAACTCTTTTAAGTTGAACCTTTCTTTCAAATTGTTTTAATAATGTTTAATTTTTTATTTCTTAGGTGAGCTCGATAATATCAAGCAATTTGATGTCAAGAACTGTTTATTTGAAGAAATATCTTCAGAGGTATATGTTTTTCTTATTAATTTTATTAATTTACTAACTTAAATTTGATCCGCATGCTGATTGTACAGGCCTGTAATGAAACAAGAGAAGTAATAGCTAAACTTTATGTATTTTTTGGTACTGATTTCAGAAAAAATGATGAAAACATTCTATAACGTCAGAATTTCAGGAAAAATTTTACCCAATTTTCAATGTGCATTTATGATTTTTTATCTTGGTTTGGAATTTTTTGCACTCCAGCTTGATCATTTTTTTTCATAAGTAAAACCTGCATAATAACCCTCTGACCCCTCCCTGATGCTTTACAGTAACAAATAGGAACTCCATTACAGGAGCAATTTTACCAGCTGTTTTTCTTGGCATTTTTCATGAAACATTGGTTTGAGTTCAAGATGTTGAAAAAATTTGCCCGTAACTTTTGTTACATATGCAGCAAATATAGTGTTCCTAAAAGTTGTCAGAGAATTTGGTTAATTATTTATTGAATAAGTAAATAAAATGAACTATTTCCCTTTGCTTCATCCACTTAGCCCTGCATGCACTTTGCAAAACATTGAAAATAAAAGTAAGCTTATTATTAAATAAATAAATACTGCACTGAATATTATTAGGTCTAAATTAATTAAAAATGTTTAAACTTACAATAAATTTTAGGAATATCAGTATCAATTTTTGAAAATTGCATATGGGTGAATATCAGGAAAAGTGCTAATTTAAGTCACATATGAATTTCTCAATCACTTCCAAATAAAAACCAAAACTTTTTCTTTTCTCATACTGTAAACTGCGTCGCACATACAAACCATAACAAAATTTTCAGGTTTTACTTTAATTTGTGACAATAGAACTCTTTTTATTGCCTCAATGTCATGTCGGCAGCGCGTCACACATTCGAATCGCAAAGTTCAAAAAAATCCTGTGGATTATAAAACATCGCAGTGGAAACGAATCAAGGAATTAACGTGTTTTATGTTCATCTATGATGATTAACTCTTGTGTTAAAGATAAAATGAAGTTAGATCGATAAAAAAAAGCAATTTCTGCTTGTCACAAGTTTTCATAACATGACGAGTGAGCCAACTTCCAGAATGATAAAATCTAGACAAAACATTTTTTGGCACCAAAAATTACGCTGGGTGAAGCTCTAATATGTGATGTTTCTGTTCCGATAGAAAATTTTCACTTTGGTTGCATTGAATTACAGGTAAGATTTTTTCAATCTTGACTTTTCTGTTTCTACCAAATGAAGTGTTATGTCGGCAGCGGAAATTAAGACACAAAATAAATTAATTTTTCAATCTATTTTTGCATAATGGAAAGGAAACCTATCGCCATGGACATAATAAGGTGTTTTTATTTTCGAATCTTTAATTAGGGATGTTCAGCTATCATATTACGGGAAATTTGTCATGTCGGCAGTCAGAGGTGCCCACAGCGGGGGATTATGGCGCAAGTTGCGCCATGAAAATTTTTGGGGGGGATTTTTTAAACTGATTTATTTATTTATTTAAATTATTCATTAATTATTTTTTTAATTCAAATTATTTACTGCCTTTTCTTAATTTAAATTATTAAATAATTATTTCTTTTTTAATTAAATTTTTTTTTTATTTATTTATTCATTTCGTGTGTGTGAAAAAAAGCGATTCTATTCTGCGCATAATTAGTACTTTAAAATAGTTATAATTTTAATAAATAAATGAATAATAGTATAAAAAATAAATAAACATAATTTAAAAAATAATAAGCAATATTTAAAATAAAAAATAATAATTTTTTAAAAAATAAATAAAATGATGAAGAGGGGAAAAATAAAAATTAAAAAGGACAAAAGGGTTTTGAAAAATTTGAGAGGGGGGGTGGACTTGCGCCATTGAGCTGGGGGGGGGATGGACACCCCTGTCGGCAGCGGTCATGTCGGCAGCGCCAAAGTAGAAGATATTTGTTACGAAACTGATGCTTGCGTTACCGATGTTTTTTCGCAATTCTTTCTTCGTGTTATGAGTTGAGTTTTAAAGAACAAAGATAATTTCAAGTGCATCGTTTTTCCTGCCAAATTTTCAACACCGTATTCATTGTTTTTTAAAATGCTTTAAAAACAATTTTTTCACAAAATTTGAGTTTTCAATCAAAATTATTGCCATTTTTTACCCTCTTTTCTTTTACATCAATATTCAGACCTTTGTTCGTAACTACTGCACCCAAAAATATAATTTTGTTTTAAAATGGAAAACTTACGAACATTTTAGTGCAAATCTCTCTCCCCCTGCCAAACTCTGACTGTCTTGAATTAATTTCGTTTTTTAAGATTGTGTTAAGAATTTTATTTTATTTTGATTTTTGAATTATTAGCCTATTTATCTGTTTGAAAAAACTTTGTCGTACTAATTTAAACTTTAACTAACTTTTAATTAGTCTCTGATTTTATTTATGAAACAGAAAAGCGTTCAGGATATGTAAATATTATTATATTCTAAGTAATAATTATTTTATTTTTAAACATAAAAGGTAGTGCAAGTATACTTTGTACAGTGAAAAGTGTGAAATCTAATATTTGTCAGTTTGGTAGCATTCTCATCATGTTGGTAACGCTCAAAGACAATCCTCCTAAAAGGGGGGTAAATGTTCATATTGACCATGCCCCGGATTTAAAAAAAAAAATTGTTACTAATGTGTATTTGAAATACCCTATTAATTTTATTTTCTGAGTATCTTTAAAAATTGAAAATTTCCATTGTCAAATTGGCACTTTTCCTGATATTCACCCTTATACTGTCATATGATTTTATCTTCAGAGATAACTTCCCTCCAATGCACTACAACTCTGACTCCAATGCTCTGACTTGCTCCGATGTGTTACTCCATAGTTAAAATATTACCAGATAGCTGAAGCTAGTAACAGAGTAAATATTTCATCATTTCACTTTACTCCACATTCCCCTACTTATTCATATATAAAATGCACAGTTCACTATTAAGTTGTGAAAAAATAGATTTAATTAAGAGTTAAAAAATGTTTAAAACTGTTGGGTAGATGTTCATTTTAAACAATAGAAACTCCTTTTAAGTTTACATTTCTTACTTGAATTATCATCAAATTCTTTCACTTGATTCAGGCTTGTAATTTTATTTAACCCTTTCAGCCCCAAATTAATTTAACAATGAATTTTTATGTATATGTTTTGTTTTTTTTAGTTGAAAATGTATCAAACAACATATATACAGATAAAAAAAAAAGAAAATTTCGGGGGTTTAAGGGCCCTTATGCCCTAGGGACCTTACGAAAACTTTCCGATCGCAGGTACCATCTGTCGGCCTCTCAGTAAAGTACAAGGAGTGGTACTTAAAAGCTTCAGTATGATTCCAATCATTTAGGATTCATAATGCTACCGATGGGGCATAAAGGGTTAAGCTTGTTATTTAAAATTGGACTTTAAGCATCAAGAATACAGGAATGAAAATCTTCCGCGGATTCGCGATTTTCCGCTCTTTTTATTTTTTCTTTCTTTCCGCGATCTAAAAGTTAATGTTGCATCATGTTTTTAAAAAATATATGTTTTCATTTATTGTTAAAATAAAGCATGAAATAAGTTGATTTAAAGTAGCAGAGGTCGAAATTACTCCCGACTTCCAAAATAATGGAAATGTTTTTAGGATGCAGTAAGGTTGAATCCACAAGGATGAAATGCAATCATTGCCGAACTATATACTCTATTTTGGCATGCTGCCAAAAACATACGTTTCCGTTGTAGGAGGTAGAAATTGAAAAAAAATAGCTAAAATATTTGAGATCTTAGTTTAAAAAATCGTGAGAATTATTTTGATCTTTAAAATTTATTAAAATAACTTAACACCATGCAATATTAATTAGAATCCATTTCTTGAGATACAAGTGTCTAATTCATTTAAAATTACACCCTTCCCCCACCCACCAATTTTTTTCTGCATTGTTTTGTATGACTTAAAAAGATAGAAATAGGAAATGAGCGAAAAAAATATTTTAAAAATAAATAAAAAGCCTTTAATCTTCCGTTTTCGTGTTCTATTTCACTGTACTAATAAGGAGGAAATCTCCCATGGCTAATTTTGCATAATGTTAAAAAAAAATCTATCCAAGTGTTGAGCCACATAATTTTTCCTCTTTTTTGACTTTGAGCTGTTTTCATCCCTGAGAACAGAAAAGTTTAACTTTGTTGTGAGTGATTCCATACCAACTCACCTGAAAAAAAAAAGTTGGTCGCATGACCGACTCGGATTTTCTTTTAATTTGGCACTCATGTTGATCATATAGAGGTATGGAAAAGTCCAAATTTTTAGGTTCCTGCTCCACTTATTTTCTGAGATACATGCCCTCAAAGTTTGTCTGCCACGTCAAAATACTAAAAGTGTGTCTTTTAATCATTTTTATAAAAAATTGTACTCATGCAATATAAAAGTGTTATATATCTATGGAAACTAGTTACTCCAGGCATTCAGAAAAAAATACTAGAATGTTCATAATGAAAATTGCTAAGGTACAGGGCTCTTTGAAGTTGTCATCACAAAAGCTCAATTTTGCCGATTTTGCTAAAATCTGAGGAATTTATTCCAAAAAAGGTTTACTCACTTTCTGGTAGTGTACAGATGTTTACTATAAATGGTTACACAATGCATAATTTGGGTTTCTCACTCCTTCTTGGAAATATTTAAGCTTAAAGATAAGCCATAAGGCAAAAATATGCGTTTTTGGCCATCTTGGCAGCTATTTTTCTCATAAAGGGGGAGAAGTAGAAACTTTAATTTTTTTTAAACAAGCCACTGATATGTTAGCTATTCACAGGAAAAGAGTTTACTTTTGGTTATTTCTTCCATTAAGAGATATCCTGCTGACAGTATATGCATGTTTTTCGCGATGACCATATGCTTTTCTTCTCCCTCTCATGGACGTAAAATTAATTAAACCAACAAATAACGAAATATTTATTAATAGCTGTATTATCTACCCAATATTTCATGAAATTTAAATTATTAAATCATTGAACAATAAATAAGATAATTGATGAAAACAAGAAATAGTTTTTCTCTGATGCCTGAGCATTATGCATTCACCTAATCTTGTGATTGGGATATTCCTGTTTTTTATTGCAGAATTTCTTGAATATCACATGAATATCAGGAAAATAAATGAGGTCTTTTCGTTTGATGTAGGATATTTTATGACAAATTTCATTTAATGGGCTACTAACTGAGCATGGTGATAAAGAGCTATTAATTTCAGCATCAAACTCCATTTTACCTTATTAACAGTTAAATATTTACAAAATAATTAAATAAATAATTAAATATAAAGCCATGCTTGAAGAATTAAAATTAGTGCAACTAATTTATTCCCATACTGATCTTTACAAAACTGACATGTGCTGAGCACTGATAAGAACTGACAAGAATAAGTTTACTCACTAAAATACTAGTTCACAGATACCATAAAGCATACATTCTATTTTCTACAAAATAATACTGCAACAAAGAACAAGGGTGTCCTCCTGTTTATAGCCAATCAGGATAATCCCAATCACAAGATTGGGTATTGCTTATGAGATAAATATTCAAAGCTCCTTTATTTTAATTGATTTTTCAAGAAATTCTTTAGTACTTTATAATTATAAATGCATAAGCTCAGGCAGCGGAGAAATTCTAATTCTTGCTTTCATCAAAAATCTAATTTATTGTTCAGTGTTTTAATAAATTAAATTTCATGACACATTGGGTAGATAATACAGCTATTAATAAATATATCATTATTTTTTGGTTTCATTAATTTTACGTCCATGAGAGGGGGAACAAAAGCATATGGTCGTCGCAAAAAACATGCATATACTTTCAGCAGGATTGTTCTTAATGGAAAAAATAACCAAAAGTAAACTTTTTTCCTGAGAATAGCTAACATATCAGTGGCTTGTTTTTTTAAAAAATTAAAGTTTCTACTGCTCCCCCTTTATGAGAAAAATGGCTGCCAAGATGGCCAAAAACGCATGTTTTTGCCTTATGGCTTATCTTTAAGCTTAAATATTTCCAAGAAGGAGTGAGAAACCCAAGTTATGCTTTGTGTAACCATTTATAGTAAACATCTGTACACTACCAGAAAGTGAGTAAACCTTTGGTTATGTCTTCCTTTTTTTGGAATAAATTCCTCAATTTTAGCAAAATCTGCAAAATCGAGTTTTTGTGGTGACAACTTCAAAGAGCCCTGTACCTTAGCAATTTTCACTATGAACGTTCTAGTATTTTTTCTGAATGCCTGGAGTAACTAGTTTCCATAGATATCTTAACACTTTTATATTGCATGAGTACAATTTTATATAAAAAATGATTAAATAACATCACTTTTTTAGTATTTTGACGTGGCGGACAAATTTTGAGGGCATGTATCTCAGAAAATAGGTGGAGTACGAACCTAAAAATTTGGACTTTTCCATGCCTCTAATGATCAATATGTGTGCCAAATTAAAAGAAATCCGAGTCGGTCGTGCGACCCCCATTCGGTGAGTTGGTATGGAATCACTCTTGTGTATAATTATTAAAATAAAATGTAATATTGGAGTGCTAATAACAAATGCTTTTTTTTCATTTTGAAATTATAATGAAACTGATTGAAATGTTAATAATAGCGTTTAATTGTAAATTTTAGGTAGCTTGTACTACTCCAGGTTCATTTAAATCTGCAAATCGTTCCTCAAGGGCCTCTTCTCAAGTATGTTAAAGTGATGCTTTAGTTTTTTAATTTGAAAATTGCACTTATGTTTGGCAAAAATTTTCATTCAAGAAAAATAAGTAGAATGCATTATGTTTGTTTTGAAATGTATTTTAAAATTATGACTCATCACAAGCATAAGTTTACAAGACTCTTATTTCACTGGTCTGTAATCTATTATATTGATCTAAAGTAAGTCCCATTTTGACTTTTCAAAGTCAACTAGTTTTTTTTTTCTATTTTTCAAAAATAAGATCATATTATTTACAAGGAGTGGATAGAAAAGTTTATTATAATTTGCTTGTGTGAGCAAATTTTTTGTGCTTCAGTAAAATTGAAGCATAACAAGTTTATGTTGATTAAAAAAAAAGCAAATTTGTTTTGTTGTAAGGTCTGCACATGTAAGCTTAACATGTGCTTGACTGTATACATTTACCACAACCCTGTTGAATTGAGCCTTATTCATTCTGCGGTATTACCCCGCATTAGCCTGCATACCAGAAATAAGTGAGGTTTTCTAGCATGCCGAGAAATTAAAATTTTTCATCAAGAAGGATAATCCGGAATTCACTTTGCAATTTATAAAAGTAAATTTCCTTGCTCAGGTTCAGTTTCAAAGTAAACTACAAGAGGGAAAAAAACAGATTAAAGAACTGAATAATTAGTAAGCAGAGAAATCTATATCTGGCATTTGTTAATTTGTATTATGTTCTACAACTGTATAACAGGTAGAACCTCACTTAGAAAGAGTTCTTAGTTAATCGAATGTGAAATCTTTTGTGCAGTGCTATCTTTCAAGTGAAAGATTTAGCTCTCGTTTACGTACTCGATTGAAGGACTTAGATGAATAACACTTTCGATGCTGATAGTGGTTGTAGTCTGTGGAGTTAGCGACAAAAACAGCCGAAATATTTCACTTCCGGATACCAGTGTGAAATTTGGTACAGAGCTTATGTACAAAACAGAACAAATAAGAACAAAAAACCGCCAGGAGACACTTGATCAGGGGTCATAAACTTCAGTGATGACGTCATCAAGATGGCCTCTTTTACAGGTAAATACGTTCGTTTAATTGCTTAAAACTCCATCATAGATTGAACTCCATCATAGATATTGCAAAACTCAAATATATCATCTGAAAACTCTTTAAAAGAGCTATTTAGAAAGATTTAAGTTTTCTTTCTGAGGTCAAGTGCCCAGCTGTGATGACGTCATCAAAATGGCCGCTTTTACAGGTAAATACTTTTGTTTAACTCCCCCTAAAACTCCATCATAGATTGAAATATTACAAAACTCAAATATGTCATCTAAAAGCTCTTTGAAAGAGCTATTTAGAAAGATTTAATTTTTCTTTCTGAGGTCAAGGGCCCACCTGTAATGACGTCATCAAAATGGCCGCTTTTACAGGTAAATACTTTTGTTTAACTCCCCAAACTCCATCATAGATTTAAATATTGCAAAACGCAAATATATCATCTGAAAGCTCTTTAAAAGAGCTATTTAGAAAGAATAAACTTTTCTTTCTGAGGTCAAGGGCCCACCTGTGATGACGTCATCAAAATGGCCGCTTTTACAGGTAAATGCGCTCATGTAACTGTTTAAAACTCCATCATAGATTTAAATATTGCAAAACTGAAATATATCATCCAAAAGCGCTTTAAAATTAAAGCGCTGCTCGGTTTTATTTTCTAAGACAAACAGTTGAAAACTTATAACAATTTTAAATTGAAGATGTATAAAAAAGACAATTTCTTTGTATTGAAATTACTTTGAGGTAAAAATTTCGCTGTGATGCATGCATTATAAAAAAATCTTTCCAATTTTATTACATTTAAGAATAAATTAGTAGAACTATGTACTATTATTCGGTATTTTATGTAGATATTGAATGTAACAGATGTTGCAATGCAGAAACAAGCAGAGCCAAAGCTCCTAAAGAGGCTGAGATGTAACTAATATTATCCTCATCAAAAATTGTGTCAAAAATGCTTGCATTTTATTTATATAAAAGAAATACGGAAAAAATACACGTTTTAATACAGAAAAAATAACTGTTACAAGGAAAACTGTTACATTCAATATCTACATAAAATACCGATAAATAGTACGTAGTTCTACCAATTTGTTCTTAAATGTAATAAAATTGGAAAGATTTTTTTAATGCATGCATCACAGCGAAATTTTTACCTCAAAGTCGGAAAATACAAAGAAATTGTCTTTTTTTATAAATTTTCAATTTAAAATTGTTATAACTTTTCAACTATTAGTCTTAGAAAATAAAACCAAGCACTTTTAAATAGCTCTTTTAAAGCGCTTTCTGATGATATATTTCAGTTTTGCAATATTTAAATCTATGATGGAGTTTTAAACAGTTACATGAGCGCATTTACCTGTAGAAGCGACCATTTTGATGACGTCATCACAGATGGGCCCTTGACCTCAGAAAGACAAATTAAATCTTTCTAAATAGATCTTTTAAAGCGCTTTCAGATAATATAGTTGAGTTTTGAAATATTTCAATCTATGATGGAGTTTTAAGCAGTTAAACGAACGAATTTACCTGTGAAAGCAGGCATTTTGATTACAGTCATCACAGGTGGGCCCTTGACCTCAGTAAGAAAAATTAAATATTTTCTAAATAAATCTTTTAAAGCGCTTTCAGATGATATAGTTGAGTTTTGAAATATTTAAATCTATGATGGAGTTTTAGGGGGAGTTAAACAAATGTATTTACCCGTAAAAGCGGCCATTTTAATGACGTCATTACAGGTGGGACCTTGACCTCAGAGAGAAAAATTAAATCTTTCTAAATAGCTCTTTCAAAGAGCTTTCAGATGATATATTTGAGTTTTGCAATATTTCAACCTATGATAGAGTTTTAAGCAGTTAAACCAGTGGTTCTCAACGGGGGCGGTACCGCCCCCCGGTGGGCGGTGGGAAGATGCTGAGGGGCGGTGAGCATGTTTTGGGCAGTAGGGGGGCGGTGAGTATATTTTTGGCGATAGGGGGGCGATGGGAAAATTTGGAGGTCAAAAGACGATAAATCTACTAGAATTTAAGTTTAATTAAAAAAAACAAAATAAAATGTTGTATTAACTCAAAAATCCAACTTAAACTATCTGTGCCAACAGTAAAATAAACGTATGCTCTCTGGAATCTCCAAGCGTAATAATTCCTTATGTTTATCAGAGGCGCCTTTTTGCTTCTAAAATAGCTTAGCTTTTGCTTTTTTTTTCTTTTCTCTCTCTCTTTTTTTCCCAGCGATTTGTCTTTTCGGTGATCTTCAGCTAATTTTAATCATTCATAGCTAGATAAAATTCAAAAGCACTAGCCACAAAATCGTTTGGTTATTTTTTAATGGAACTGTTGATTGATTCTTTTACTATAACAATGCTATTTTGAATAGCGTTATGTAATTTTTAGTAACGAATATATTTTTCTTAGTTTTTATCATACATGTTAAAAATACATCCGCATCTGTAGGTTAAAATGGTCAAATTCAGTTCTCAAGTTTCAGTCGGCTATTTTAATTGTTACTTAACGAAACTTGAGTTTTAGGCATTTCATTACGTCACCGATTTAGTTTTTATTTACTTTCGTAATTTTATTTTGCCATGGTCTCGTAAGTTAGCTTAGTACCTATTTGAAAGTAAGTTTCCCATAAATATATTCAAAATATCTCGATGGACGGTGGTATTCGTAAAAGTTGTCTATTTTCCTTGATTTGGTTATTTTCCAAAATTTTTAACTGGCAACCCTATATTCAATGCCTAGAATGCCTGCTCAGTTTAACTGTTAGATTTGATCTCAGTATTTTCACTCTGGCTTTCACTCACTTCATTTATTTACTTTCATGGTATATTTTGCCACTGAACAAATATTGTTCCCTCATATTTTACTGCCGCTGAACAATGTCGGTCAACAAAAAGAAGTGTCGGTAGTACAGTGCTACATACTTTAAGTTCGGATTCATTCAATTGCCATCGAGCACCCAGCTGCCGATGTGTTTACTTTGCAATAAAGTATTGTCTAATGAGGCAATGAAACCGTCTCGTTTACATGAACATCTGCAGAAAATGCATCCTGATAAACAAAATAAAGATATGTCATTTTTTACGAATCTAAGGAACAAGTGTCTGAACTCGCCATCGGTCACAGGCTTACTAGTCAGCTCATCACAAAAGTATGACGATGGTTTAATAGCATCTTATAATATAGCTAAATTAATTGCTAATTTAATAGCTAAATTAATTTAATTGAAGAATTGATTCTTCCTGCTGTTAGAGAAGTGTTAAGACACTGTGTTACATCATCCATTCCCCTCCAATGTAATCAAAAATATTCCCTTAAGTAACGATACGGTGAGGTGAAGAATTGATGAAATGGCTGAAGATATTGAGGATTCGTTATGTAACATAGTAGCATCAACTCAATTTTCTCTTCAAGTTGACGAATCAACCCTACCATCTAATGAAGCTTTACTGTTGGCTTACGTCATGTTTATAAAGGATGAAAAACTGATGCAAGAGATGCTTTTTGCAAGAAACTTGAACTTAGATACAAAAGGTGAATCTATTTTTAATACAGTCAAAGAATGTTTTGAAGAGGAAAATATTCCCATTGAGAACATTTTATCTGTTGCCACTGATGGAGCTCGTGCAATGGTGGGTCGCCATCGGGGTTTCATTGCCTTTTTGCAAAGAGAGGTACCAGATGTTTTGGCTGTCCATTGTGTCATTCACAGGCAGCACTTAGTCGCGAAACATCTGAGCGAACGTTTGCATCAGACATTGCAATATGTAATAACTGCTGTAAACAAGATTCGCAGCAATGCCCTCAACAGTAGACTATTTGGGCAGCTGTGCAAGGACAATGATGAAGAGTTCAATCGCTTGCTCTTGCACACCGAGGTTCGTTGGCTTTCGAAAGGTGCGTGCCTCAATAGGTTCTGGAACCTTTTGACTCAGTGCTTGAGATTCTAGAAGAGAAAGATGCTGGTCTAAGACAGAAGTTGATACAATTCAAAATCGATATTGCTTACCTGACTATTTGTTTGCAAAATTTAACGGAATTAACTTACAGCTACAAGGTGACGAACTTAATTTAATTGCAACAAAATCGGTCATTTCTGCCTGTCTAAAAAAGCTCACTTTATGGAAACAGAATTTTAGTCGTAGGGAATTCAGTCAGTTTCCAGTCTTGTCAGATGAGCATAAAAAGAGTCAAATCTCCTTCGAGGCTAATCAGGTTTATTGCCAACATCTTGAGTCTTTGCACGAGGACTTCACTGAGCGTTTTAAAGATATTTTGCTTCTAAACGTTCCTCAATGGGTCATGAACCCTTTTGAAGATATTTAGTCAGCAGATGTTGAGTATCAGGAAGAATTAGTTGAACTTTCAACCAATGAAACATTGAAAGCTGGTTTCAAGACTGGCACTAATCTAACAGGATTTTGGCTGCAAGGAAACATTAGTAGCCTTTATCCTGGACTATGGGCTATCGTTAAGAAGTTTTTAATTGCCTTCCCCTCTTCCTACCTCGTCGAACGAGGATTCAGTGTTGTTACAGATCTAGTAACAAAAAAGAGAAATAGACTCCAAATTGTCCCAAGAGGAGATTTGCGCCTTCACCTCGCAAAAAATATTGAGCCGAACGTGAGGAAACTGGCTTTGAACCACCAAGCACAAATATCGCACTAAAATATATTTCTGAATGTTCCTTTCATATTTTGGATGAAAAAAATACTTTGCTTGTTTATTTTTATTTCATCTGCTTGTTTCATTCATATTTTAAGTGAAAATTATTATTTTTCTTTCTTGTTTATTTTATTTAATTTCATTTTGTCATTATTCTTTTAAAAATAAAATATTTTTCAAGCATAGATTTGTTTTTTATTTCTATATTCGTCGTTTTAAGTCTAATTGTGTCTACCGAGGAAAGATATATCTTATTTAACCGTTTTGTAAAAATCTGGAAGGAAACTATTTTAATCTTTAAACCTCTTTTCGCACCCCCCCTTATCTTTAATATAAAGGGGGGCGCTGGACAAATATTCTCTCCTAAAGGGGGCGTTAGCCTTGAAAAGGTTGAGAATCACTGAGTTAAACGAACGTATTTACCTGTAAAAGCGGCCATTTTGATGACGTCATTACAGGTGGGATCCTTGACCTTATAAAGAAAAATTAAATCTTTCTAAATAGCTCTTTTAAAGAGCTTTCAGATGATATACTTGAGTTTTGAAATATTTAAATCTATGATGGAGTTTTAGGGGGAGTTAAACAAACGTATTTACCTGTAAAAGCGGCCATTTTGATGACGTCATTACAGGTGAGACGTTGACCTCAGAAAGAAAAATTAAATCTTTCTAAATAGCTCTTTTAAAGAACTTTCAGATGATATATTTGAGTTTTGCAATATTTGAATCTATGATGGAGTTTTAAGCAGGTAAACGAACGTATTTACCTGTAAAAGCGGCCATTTTGATGACTTCATCACAGAATGACCTTGACCTCCGATCAAGTGTCTCCCGGCGTTTTTTTGTCCTTCCATGTGAATGCATGGTGTGTATTTTAAGTTATGAGAATAAGTCCACAAAAAATAATTTATTAGAGATATCGCTACAAATCTTTAGTAGCCTTCAAAATACGCTCCTTGAGCATCTTCACAATTCTACAGGCGACATTTCCACGCTTCATACGCCCCCTGGAAGTCATCAACTGAAGCATCCTTCAGAGCATGCGTGCAAGCCCTTTTGCCATCATCTACGGTCCCGTGGTGGAGCCTTTTGGGGGCGGTTTTCACTTTAGGGAAGAGGAGAAGGTCTACTGGGAGGAGGGAGTCAAGGTCGGTACTGTAGTGAGACTGTGGAAGATCTTTTAAAACGGCCTTATGGTTTTGCTTCTGAACGTGTGTTAAAACTTTCAGCACGAGTTTGTTGCAAATCTTCCTCATCCCAAGATCCTCACTGATGATTTTGTGCATAACTATTTTATCCATTCCTAGCGGTTCCGCGATCATGCGAACAATTAAATGCAGGTCTGTGTTCAGCAAGTTTCACACATGTTGCTCGTTTTCTGCGGTTCTTGATGTTGACGTGTGACCTGCACAGGTTTCGCCCTCCACGCTCTCCTGGCCTTCTTTAAACATTTTGTGCCATCTAAAACTTAAGCTTGCAATAAGCTTTCCTTACCGTAAGCTTACTGAATTATTTCCACGCAAAATTTGATTGCGTAACGCTGTTCAATGCTTTGTCGCATTTTGAGCTTGCACACACTTTTTTGAAGGCGTCTACGCCATGCGTGATCCCACCTCAACTAAAGCCAGCAGGCGGCTACCGAGTGGAGTGTTATCAAGGTCAAAGGCTACACTACCGACTACAACTGGTCGGAGCACCCTCTGGTGTACACCCGCTTCTGGACAAAAATATTCTCATTACTTAAAATACAGACCTTCTATAAGCCCCACATAAAATTTCAAACTGGTATCCGGAAGTGAAATATTTTTGCACTAACTCCACGGACTATTGTAGTAAAAATGTGAGTCAGGTTCGATTGATATAGAAAGTAGAGAAATATAATTATATGAATAAGGCTTTACAAATATATATATATATATATATATATATATATATATATATATATATATATATATATATATATATATATATATATATATATATATATATATGTTTGTATAGTCAAGACTCAAAATATTTAATAAAGAAGGGAGATAAAATTAATATATACTTGTTATTAATGTCCTGATTTTTTAATTGATTCATAAACATTAATAGTAAATCGTTTATAATTTGCTTTGTAATTTTTTTCTGTTTGAGAGGTTAATTTTTTTTATGCATTAATTAGCTATCAAGAATTAATATATATACATATATTAATTCTTGATGATTTTACAAAATGTTTTAATGTTAGGACTAGATATGTTTGCTTCTAATTTTTATAAAATTATTTGTAGTTGATTACATTTTCTTAATAGAATTCTATAAATAGTATTGTTAATTAATTTTTTGATAAAAATAAGATTGATAAGTTTTATTTGTATCATTAAATAATTTTTAGGACTCACACTTTGATTTAATTAAGGTAAATTTGTGTTTACAGTACAGTAGAGAACTAATTATCCCAGATGTTCGGGACTATCGCTATCCCGGATATCTGAATTTCCCGGTTTTCTGGACTGCTAAGAAACAATGTTTGCCAACTGTTTCTAAACCTAAATTACTATAATCAATAGTGAGGCATCTTAAAATAAGATGAAAACGGTCAAGAAATGCTTTTAAACATTGGAATATTAAAAAAAACTACTAAAAGAATAATTTAAAACCAAAAAAAATTAGCTATTCACAAGACATAAGACCCTCACATTAAAAAAAAAGGTAGTCCCATTTTTCGATAATATTTTAAAAAGAAAGAAAATTAGAAAAGTTTAAATAAATTTGTTATTATGAACGTGTTTTTTTTTTCCTTTTCCTTTTTTCAAAGGGTTTCACTTTTGCAATTAAGGTAGTTATTGTTAAGTGCTGCTTTTGCATTGCATTAATATCAATAGAAATTTGCTTTTTAAGTTCTTGCTGCCTTATTACAGTCTTGTGTTTAACAATCTCTAGATTCTATGATCAGTTATCCAGATTATTAGTTAAACTGGTTTTCGTGTTTCAAGCACTTCTTAGCATCGTCACTTATGCTCTTAACAGCTTTAATGAACGGTCATTCAATAAAAAATTGCGTTAGAAGATGACAATATTTATTTCTTTTGTTTTCAGCTAGAATAAAATAGGAAAATGTTTTATTTACGAGTGTACTTTGTAATTCAAGAAGCAATTTTGCCCTGTGTGACTCTTCAACTTCAGTTTTAAAGTTTGTTTCTGTAAAAAATTTCAAAGCTTTTTGCGAGTAATATGGTATTCATAAAAAAGCGTTTACATGCATTTAGGTAATTCAAAAAAAAAAAAAAAAAAAAACTTTCTTCAAAAAGTGCCAAAAATGCGTAATTTTAAAAATGGCGGGAAAATCGGCAAAATTGCCTGATTTTCTGGTTTCTCAGATAAAAGGTTCTGTACTGTATTAAATTAAATATATTTTAAAACCTTGTTTTTTGTGTCGTGCCCTAAAAGACCAGACCAGGCCAGAGTTGTTGAAAACCTGGTGATCCCTGAAGTTTTTCTTCATCCCGGCTAATACGGTACATGTCAACTGATTTACTCTTGTTAAATTTATATTGACAAATTATGGTTAGTACTGCTTCCATATAAAGCATCGTTTATATGTCTTTCATTGAATTGACATGAAAAGACATATAAATGACAATCACATATTGTCCAAAATTTGCTAAATCTTTTTGATTTTTCAAAATTTATCCTTAGTAATTCAAACTTTATCGACATGTAACAATTGTAAGGTACTAATCAAGTGTTTTATGTAAGTATTATAAATTATTCTGCCATAATTACATACTAAAGATAATATATTTCAATGCATTAGCAAAATTTAAGCTAATTCTGCATGATGTGTTAAATTGTAGAGTGCTATTTTGAATTCTATGACTTTTTGCTAATATACTTTCACTCAAAATTTTAGTTTTTCTCTCAAGATGATGTCTTCAGCCCTTCATTTTCAGAAGGTGATCATATGTGCGAGAATGATGATTTGGTGTTAGAGGAAAGTGGAGAGAAAGATGAAGTTGAATTTATTACAGAAAAAATGACAAATATGGATATTACTTGGTATACTTTTGTTCATTATTTTTTATGCACATCATACAGAAATAAAAGCTACATTAATGTTGCTTCAATAATGTCATTGTCACAAGTTTTGTTCAAATGTTTAAAATACATTTTACATGATGTCAGGAAAAATAATTTACAAATCAATCAAAATCAGAAGCTGTAAAGAATGTTTTAAAAGAAATATATGGTAACTAAAACTAAATTGGTTAATTTTGCTTAATTTTGAACATTGCCAAAATTTTGCTTCTAAAGCATATATAATTTTTAACGTTGCATATGAAGCTAGTAATGTTGATTTTTTTATTACATCAATCCTCTTACTTCTGATAACTGTATTGCATCACTTTGAATGTAAGGAATTGTTATTTTTCAATGCAAATGGTAGTAAAAATAATAAAATATTTTTAAAAATTAGGAAAAAAGACAATGCCTGTTGATTTGCATGCATTGTTTACTTTTTATTTTATATCATTGATTTCTTAATTGTACATTGATTACAGTATGTAATAGTTTCATAGATAATAGCATTTATAATAGTTACTTTTAGGGAAGTGTTGTGAGTGTAGAAATAGATTTATTTAAGAAAAATAATGAAAAAGATTGTCTCCATATCTAAAAGATAAGCAACAATGAGTTTTATAAACCCTAAAAGATTTTTGTTTTAAGATTTTTGCAATAGGGCAATTCCACGTCAAATAATTCAAAAAAAATAAATTTTTGACCTCACCATTTCCGATTTTAACAAAATTTGGTGTGAGGGACACATGACGAGCTAAGTATTAATGCCAATTTTTAGATTTTTATTTTAAAAAATGCCCGAAATGCAGGGCTGTAAAAAACAGCAAAAAGTGCGAAAAAAATGAAAAGTGGCTTCATACAAATGACTGTAACTTCTAGTAGAATAAAAATTCAAAAACCATTGTAAAGCTGAAGAATGGAGCTTTCTATTGATATACCGTAAAGTCGGGTTACTTGGACCCACAAGGAGGTTACTTGAGCCCACAGTAAAATGATAAAATCTGGGTTTGGTACTAGCATTAGAGACTGCAGAGTACTTCTACTTAGAGGAGAAACGAGGAACTACGTGCAAGTCTTCAACTAATAAGTACCAAACCTAGATTTTATCATTTTACTGTAATGGGCTCAAGTAACCCCTTAGGGTCCAAGTAACCCAACTTTACGGTATATCATGACTTTCTTACGAGAGGTTAGGGTTTCAAGGTCATTGACCATAACTTTTGACCTTGAATATCTCAAAACACGCCCCCTTAGAATTTCTTCAAAAAAAAAAAAAAAATTTATAGCTCTGCCGCTGTACTTCCCACACTAAAACTTAGGCTGGCACCACAATGGCAAGGTACTCAAAAAAAATCAGGAATGTTTTACATTACCGAATTCCGTATGTCTAGCCAATCACCTTCTTGACCTCAACATTTCCAATTTTAATGAAAATTGGTATGAAGGACACACATGACAAGATAAGTAATCCTACCATTTTTCAGATTTTTATTTTAAAAACTGTACGATATACAGGGCTAAAAAACAGCAAAAGGTGCGAAAAAACAACAAAAAGTGGTTACATGCAAATGACTGTAACTTTGCTTCTAATTATAGCAAAACAGAAATTCCAACACCATTGTAAAGCCAAAGAAGATACCTTTCCACTGATATATAACATGACTTTCACGCGACAGGTTTGGGCTTTAAGGTCATTCATCATGACCTTGGTTCAAATCGTGATATTTAAAAATGTCGTGAGAAAGTCATGTTAGATATCAACAGAAAGGTCGCCTTTTTAGCTTTACAATGGTGTTTAAGTTTATATTCTGCTCTAATTAGAAGCGAAGTTACAGTCATTTTCATGTAACCACTTTTTGTTCTTTTTCGCACTTTTTGCTGTTTTTTACAGCCCTGTATATCGTACAGTTTTTAAAATAAAAATCTGAAAATTGGTAGGATTACTTATCTTGTCATGTGTCTCCTTCATACCAATTTTCATTAAAATTGGAAATGTTGAGGTCAAGAAGGTGATTGGCTAGACATACGGAATTCCGTAATGTAAAATATTCCTGATTTTTTTTGAGTACCTTGCCATTGCGGTGCCAGCCTAAGTTTTGGTGTCTGGAAACAATAGTGGCAGAGCTATAAAATATATTTTTTTGAAGAAATTCTAAGGGGCGTGTTTTGAGATATTCAAGATCAAAATTTACGGCCAATGACCTTGAAACCCTAACCTGTCGTAGGAAAGTCATGTTATATATCAATAGAAAGCTCCATTCTTCAGCTTTACAATGGTTTTTGAATTTTTATTCTACTAGAAGTTACAGTCATTTGTATGAAGCCACTTTTTGTTTTTTTCGCACTTTTTGCTTTTTTTTACAGCCTTGTATTTCGTACATTTTTTAAAATAAAAATCAAAAACTTGGTAGGAATACTTAGCTCGTCATATGTGTCTCTCACACCAAATTTTGTTAAAATCAGAAGTGATAAGGTCACGAAGGTGATTGATCTGACATGGAATTGCCCAATAAATAGTAAGGTATGATAATATAATTCCATTTATTTATGGTATTTTAAAAATTATATGTGTAAAATTAACAAATTGAATGAGGCAGTTTGGGTTTAGGGGTGAATATCAGGAAAAGTGTTTGACCATGGAAATTTCCAATTTTTAAAGATACTCAGAAAATAAAATTAATAGGGTATTTCAAATAAACATTAGTAACAATATTTTTTTTTTTAATTAGGGGGCATGGTCTAGGTGAACATTTACCCCCATTTGTGGGGGGGGGGGTTGTTTTTGAGATTTACCGACATGATGCGTTACCGAACTGACAAATATTATAGATTTCACACTTAATGTACAAAAGTAAACACTTTCACTACCTTTTATTTTTAAAAATAAAATAATTTTTTCTTGGAATATAATAATATTTACACAGCATGAACCCTTTTTTTGTTTCATAAATAAAAGTAGAGACTAATTAATAGTTGAAGTTTAAATAAGTGCAACAAAGTTTTTTCCAAACAGATAAATAGGTTAATAGTTAAAAAATCAAAATTAAATTAAATTCTTAGCACAATCTTAACAAACGAAATTAATTCAAGATAGTCAGAGTTTGGCGGGGGAGGGAGATTTGCACTAAACTGTTCGTAAGTTTTTCATTTTAAAACAAAATTATATTTTTGGTTGCAGTCGTTACAAACAAAGGTCTGAATATTGATGCAAAAGAAAAGAGGGTGAAAAATGGCAATAATTTTGTTTGAAAACTCAAATTTTGCAGAAAAATTAATGTTTTTGAAGCTTTTAAAAAAATAATGAACTGCTTCCATTAATCGGAAAATTTAGCAGGAAAATCAATGCACTTGTTATCTTTGTACTTTAAAACTCAACAAACTCATAACACGAAGAAAGAATTGCGAAAAAACATCGGTAACGCACGCATCAGTTTCGTAATAAATATCTTCTACTTCGAGGCTGCCGACATGACAAATTTCCTGCAATATGATAGCTGAACATCCCTAATTAAAGATTCGAGAATAAAAACATCTTATTATGTCCATGGCAATAGGTTTCTTTTCCAGTATGCAAAAATAGATTGAAAAATTAATTTAATTTGTGTCTTAATTTCCGCTGCCGTCATGACACTTCATTTGGTAGAAACGGAAAAGTCAAGTTTGAGCAAATCTTACCTGTAACTCAATGCAACTGAAAGGAAAACTTTTGATTGAAACTTAAACGTCATATATTAGGGCTTCACCCAGCGCACTTTTTAATACTAAAACACAAGAATTAATCCTCATAGACGGACATAAAACACGTTATTTCCTTTAGTGTATGTTTCTGCTGCGATGTTTTACAATCCACAGGATTTTTTTTAAATTTGCTATTCGAATGTGTGACGCGCTGCTGACATGACATTGAAGCAATAAAAAGAGTTCTACTGTCACAAATGAAAGCAAAATCAAAAATTTTTGTTATGGAATGTATGTGCGACAAAGTTTAAAGTATGAAAATAGAAACATTTTTGGTTTTATTTGGAAGTGTTTAGGAAATTTATTTGTGACTTAAATTAGCATTTTTCTTGATATTCACTCTTAGATGTTTATTTTCTGTTTTATACCAGCGAAGAGAATAAAACTTGTTTGAGTTTGGTGGGCCACGTTGCGTTCTAAAAACTTGTAGATTCGATTAATCTGAATATGTGAGTTCATTGAATCATGAACATGCTGGAGTAACTAGGATAAATATATATTAAACTCGCAACACATTATTTAATGTGTACAATTTGGGACACTTAACATGGAATGACACATATGTTGAAAAAAAGCATACCCAAGTAGCACACTTCGTTTTTTAAAGGTTGTAAAATGGTTATTAACGTTGTGACAACGGATTGAAAACGTTTATAAAACGTTTAAAGGTTTTTTGTGCTACCTGGGTATGCTGCTAACCCTAATAAAACATTAAGAATATGAATGATATTTACGTAGTCCCTAGGATAAACATATATAAAAAGATTTTCATCTGATTCTATAGAAAATCCATTCTTCTTTCTTTCATTGTGGTGAAACTATCTTTGACTTTCAGAAAAATTGAAAGTGGGATCTGGTTTAATTTTTTTCACTTTCTTTTTCTATGGATATCAAAACAAGAAATAAAAGTTGTTAATTCATCATTCTATTCCTTTTGTTGCTCTTAGTTCTTTTTATGGCTGAAAATATTCACTCTACAAAAAAAAAATTGTGGCTGGTATAGTCAAAATTAACTGTAACAACATCAGTTTCAGGAAACAGTTGGCTCAGTTCACTTTTCAAAAATAAAATCAAGTACATTTTTTATACATTTGTCACAAAAAACGTGTTCCTATAAATATCTACTAAATCTGCAATCCGTCTTATAATGTCAAACAGGGTTCGCACTTACCCGCTATAGCGGGTTTTTTACTTGAATTCTTGTCAAACGGACTCAACTTTCACGCAGTTTCGGGTCCCTAGGACCCAAATATAATAGTTTATGCCAGGAGAAAAAAATTCCGATGAAAAATTGCTGATTGAGCAGCAATCTTTTAGCATCTGTTTCTGGTTAGTCATTTTTCAGATTATTTCCTAAATTCCCTTCCATTTCCTATATTCCCTTCTTTTCATATGATTTGTTTAGATTTTTTTCAGTGAACTAATCAACATTATTAAAAACATTCTTAACACATAACTGTGCTTTCCCAACCACAAACAGTTTTTTCTTTAAAACTTTTTCCCAAAAATCAAATGCTGATTTTAAATCTTAAAAAATAGCAAAATAATAAAATCATGGATTTATCTTTGTCTTTATTCATTGCCAGAAAACTTGCTTCTTTGAACACAGCTTCTTGTGCCACTGTGTTTGACAGTACTTGCATCTAGGAATACATTGATGTCATGAATTCGAACAAATCCAATACTAGGAATTCGATTAAAAACCTCTTTATTTTATGTCTTAATACAACTAATATTAAACCTAATGTTAAAAAAAAATTAAAGGTGCAATCTAAGTTACCTCATTGCAGCATCATTGTTTTTTTATGTATCAAATTTGGCTGAAAATTTGTCAATTTGTTATGATATCAATGGTTATTGTGCATTTTCAGATAAATGTTAAACAAATGTTTTTATTAATAGCAGTTAACTGTGCCTTGTCAAATAAATAATAATGACAGTTAAATTATACCTGCTAATTTTAACTTTAATTTATTTTTTATTAAATTTTATTTACTTATTTTTTGCAATCAGTGTAGAAATAGGCAATATACTGTACAATTTTATACATATTATCTCCAAATGGAGCGCAAAATAGGCTGTGTCCTCCACCCCTTCTGAAGTGACCCTCAACATAATCAATCTTTTGAAGCCTGCTGTTTCAAAATGGTTGTGTATCCCTGCCGTAAATATCATTAAACAACAGTTCTTTTTCAAGAAAGGTTCGGAAGGGGCAGTGGAAAAAGCCTAACATTTAATTGATAAAGAAATGATGACAGTATACTGGCGTGCCAAAAACTACCGGAACAAATTTTTGTCCCTAATTGAATTGAATTAATATTGATCTCAAAAACTTAAGAAAAACTCCTTTATTAGTGTACTTAATGCATTCACCAAGTTCACTTGTTTTCCATTCAAATGCGTGCTTTCAATTAATTTTTTTTCTTAGGAAACATATATGTAATGCATGTACAACATTTCTATTTTGATAATAATGCTATTTTATTCAAATATTTCGGGACTCAATTTTTTCATTAAAGGACCCACTTTTTTTTCAGAAATGGGTCCATGGGACCCAGGTAACAAACAGTTCAGCGCGAGCACTGGTCAAAAGTTTCTGTACTTTTTTTCTAGACTGCTAAATGCATCCTTATCAACTCGAAAAGCTAATTTTTAAAATTGACTTCCATATACTAATGATATGAATTTTTCAACAATTTGTCGCTTTTTTTCGTAAGTCTTTTTTTTTTTTCAAAAAGTTTAAACGAACAACTAGCCTGAGGTTTCAACTCAAACATAGGAAACAATATGACAAATGAAAAAACGAAACATTTGAAAATTACGGAAGCATTTCATAGAAAACAAAACATCATATAAAAAACGAATCAAGATGCCAAACCCATTGAGAATTTCGCTAACGCTCACCGCCCTACACATAACGTCCCCAAATTGCAGTGGAGAATCGAAGAGACCGGCATAGAAAAAATTTGTCAAATATCAGAAGGCCACACTCTTCCTATATTCTACATATGCAAAACTTACCAATCTTTCTAGTGTAAATTTTGTAAACTAGTTTCAATTCTGTAAAAAATATTGTTTTTTTTCTGGTAAAACAAAGCATCTTTGACTTTTTAACTGTCAAGTTATTTTGAGCCATCTATTAAATTAAGTGCAATTAACTCTTCCCGCGAAAGATTGGGGTTTGACAAAACGATGAAGCCTACATATATCCAGATATATTTCCAAAGATATATTTGGGTATAGCAGTATGATGCACTCAACAAAAAATTATCCCGAGTAATACTCGGGCATGACATTTTGGAACATCAGTGCTGTGCTAAGATGATAATCTTGGGCATGACAGTTAAAAGGTTAATCAGTCAGAAGCAATTCCCTCTTTGCTTCTTTTCTTACTCTTTATAATGTCTGATGAATTGAGGATGTACTTTTTCTCCTGGGACTGTATGTTATTGCAGTGGTGTATATATATTTTTATTTTGAAGGGGGCCCATATAAACAAGATTACCCCCCTCCCAACTTTCTTTCTTTCTCTTTTTTTTTTATTGTTATTACTGTAAGACAGGAAGAAATTTTCAAATTGAATTAAAATATTGTAATTTTTGGAAAAGATAGGAAATTAGGGAGTTTTAGATTCCCTCTGAAACTTTTTTTCAAAATTAAAATTATTTTCGGCTATTTTTGATGACTTTGGAAGATGGGGACTCTTCTGGGAAACGTACTGAAACTTAAGTTCTAAACACGCAATTTCAGGCTCTCTTTGGTGACGTTAAAGGAATTGGGAAGACTTTGGGTATCTCTCCTGAAATATTTCGACACTAAAGCACAACTCAGGATATGTTTTTTCATGGTAGATTAAAAGAAAAGAAGATGTTTTTTTTTTTTTGAACTGAAGTCTCATTTAAGTTATCTTTTGAAAGGAAAAGTAAAAAAACCCTCCCCTGAAAGATTTTCGAAATATAGAAACGCAATTTCATGTCCTCTTTGGAAATGTTAAGAGACAAGAAGTGGTTAGGAATCTATCTCCCTTTGAAAATTTTCAAAATTGAAACCTTAAACCATCTTCGGTAGTAACGTTAGTTAGCAAAGGCTCTCCTCCCGAAATGTTTTGAAATTAATCTTAAAAACATTTTTATTTAGTTTATTTTTTATACCGTGAAGAGAAAAGGCAATACTCGGGTGTTGTGCCCCGAAATTTTGCGGCATTGAAGTTTTAAGAATGCAATTCTAGCTCTATTTTTTGAAACTGAAGGCTCAAAAATTTACTTTTAGCAGAAGTGCCCATTACCCCCAAAAGCAAAGGCTTACCATCCTCAAATTCCACGAAGATCCCTCTAAAAACGAGAGACACACACGTGAGAGAAAAAGTAAACAAAAACTTTAAAAAAGGCCCCTTAAAAGTAATTCAAAAGTGCTGCTTGCTCCATGATTCTTGATGGGAACATACACTTTTAGACTTTGTCTGCCAACATTTAGGATAATAAAAGGATTTAGGGACTCTCCCGGGAAATTTTGGGCATAGAGACTGAAATTCGGGAGCTCTCTGTTCTAAAAACACATTCCAGAGCTAAAGACGATAGAACAGTAAGGGGGATATCAACTACCGTTAACTGTTTGAATTTTAAATCTCTAAAATGCCATTTGACGCAATGTTTGACGAAGGTATTGGAGAAGAAGCGGGAAAGGAACTCTTCTGAAATTTTATGGATATTGAAAGTCTTAAAACAGCAATTAAATTTCACGTTCTAAAAGCGAAATTTCAAGATATCTTTGGACTCTTCAAGTGGGGTCATGAGCCTTTTTTGAATTCATGCTTGGCCGATACACAGGCCTCGACTTTTCACCCTAATTCCGGCACTGAGAGGCACTCTATTCTTCCATTTCACCATTGGTAAAGAGACAGAAAGTTACATGTCCGTTCTAGCTCGGCCTGGTCTTGGGCTTCTACTTCTTTCAATTTTTTTTTTGTTTAGCCGAAAGCTTGGAAATTTTGTGAAAAACTAAAACCGAAAATGATTGCACTTTATTTTAAATTTCTTGCTGGGGAGGAATGATTACCCTTTATTTCACATTTATTGAGTTTAGCATTATTTTAAAGATTTATTTCCTGACTGACTAGAAGGAAAAGAGGAATGAGAACAAAGAGAAACGGTAATTTGCTGACTAATAATCTACATCTATTGAATATTTTTCATTTAAAGATTTCTATTTAAAATGATTAAGATTTTTTTTCAAAATGATATGCTTTTTCTAATTGAAATATCTTAATTTCCCAAGACACGTTCTTTTTTTTCTCTTGAGTGAAGCGCAAGGGCTCTCTGACCATCTTGGGTTGCACCAATGCCTGGTGCCATCCAACGAATTATTATTATTTGCGATAATTATTTATTTTTTATATATTTCAAGCTAAATGTATGCAAATAATTTATGAGCAAACTTAAACCAAATAATAATTACCTTTTTTAAAAAAAAATCTTTTTTTTGGGGGGGGGAGGGCAAGACCCCCACTGTTTTCCATATTGAAAAAACTTATAATTTTCTTTCAGTGACATATTTGTTTCTGATTTGGCAAAAGCTTTGACAGAAGTTGCTGGCGGTAGAGATGTGAATGTTGATGCTACTCTTCTGCCTGTGGATAGTCTCTTGAAACAAATGTTGGATAGACATAATGGTATAAGAATTCATTTACTTATCTTTTATATCACAGAATTTAATTGGATATTCTAAAATGCAGTAGTAACATTAACTCAACATGCTAGCAATAGTGGAGGTCTGTGGCGGAAGTCGAATATGGGGCCTACTAGGAATTAAAACCATCAAGTCCTAAACTATGGTACACTCACTGTCAGATCTTTTTTTTTCAAAGCAGGAGAAAGATTAGAAACTGGATTTTAACCATCCTCAAAGTTTCTTTCTCTAACTAATAAAAAAAATTAACAAATAAGGTTTGTTTATAAATTGCGATAAGTTGAATGCTGTGAAATTATTTGTGTTTAATTTATTGCTTTGAAGGAAAGATGGATGCCAAAATCTGAAAGTCCAGTAAATGCAATTTCTGTCTCTTTAGTGCCATTAGAGAGAGGATTGGGAGATTCCCCCTAAAAGTTTTTCAAAATTGAAGTCTTAAAACAGTGGACGCCCCTATCCAGAAATTTCAGATTAAAGTTCTGAAAATGTAATATTAAGCTATCTTAAAGATGTTCCATGCAATTTCAGGCTAATTTTGTTGGCAACAAACGGCAAAAATAGAGACTTCGAAGACCTTTCCCAGGAAATTTTTCGACATTGATGTCCTCAAAATGCGTTTTGGGTCATACACTGGCGGAAAAAAAAAATCCCAACACCAAGAAAAAATTACTGTAGAGTAATGAAATTTGGGTAATGCAATTGTCTAGCCAACATATTTAATTGATTAAATGTACAAGATCATTGGCTAATTTAAGCTCAAGAAAATGCTGTGCAAATGTGAAATTATGTTAATTTAATAGATGGTGTAACCTCCAGAATTTTGAAGGCAAGCCTGCAAGCGTGCATGCATTATGTCATACAGGTGCCGAATGTCACTTTGTGGTACGGAGTGCTATGCTTGTTGCACTTGTTGTGTCAATTCCAGGATGGTCATTGCTGGCTGTGGATGATGCTGGAGTTGCCGTCCAAAGATATCCCATACGTTATCAATTAGAGACAGACCTGGTGATTTTTCAGGTCATGGTAACATGTCAGCACTCTATAGAGCCCATTGCGTTACAGTAGCGATGTGAGGGCGAGCGTTATCCTGTTGGAGAACTCCCCCTTGACCGCTACACATGAAGGGCTGTACTACTGGTTAAATTACTAGACTGAGTAATTTCAGTCAGTGAGTTTGGGATAACCACAAGAGTGCCCCTGCTGTCGTAGGAAATTGCTCAAGAGACCATGACTCCATGTGTGGGTCCCGTGTGTTTAGGCCGTAGACCGCTTGGATGCAGGCGGTCCTCTGGCCTCCTTCTGACCAATATACAGCCACCACTGGCACTAAGGCAGAATCTGTTTTCATCAAAAATTACAACAGATCTCCACTCCGACCTCCAGTGACATCTGTCTTGGCACCACTGACGTCGGAAACGGCAATGGTTTGCAATCAATGGAATACCGGCTACAGGCTACCTATCTCGGAGCTGTCCTTGAAGTAAACCGTTTCTTACCGTTCCTTGGGTCACGATGGTACCAACTGCAGCTCGAATGTCAGCCGCAGATGCAGTACGATGCGCCACAGCAGTACACAAGATTCGGCGGTCTTCCTTCTCAGTCGTGCCACGTGGCAGCTCGGAACTCGATATTCTTGAGGTAGTACCATCCCTTGACCATAGTTTCCAATAATCATGCATGGTGGAAATATTCCCACCAAGTCTTTCTGCAATATCGCGAAATGAAAATCCACCTTCTCGTAGCTAAATTGTACGACCTCGTTTAAACTCGGTGAGCTGTTGATAATGGCTTCTCCGTCTTCTTAAAGGCAGTCCTAGCTAACATGAACGCAATTCGTCAAATTTCATGAGAAAATAAAGCTTACGAGCTGCACAATACGCTTTTAAAACAAGCCTCATTTGCATGTTCTGAGTGACGCCAGCTGCGCCATACTTATGCGCGGAGCGCGAAATTTCAATCGATGTCATCTTTCAGTTGTATAAACACGCCTGCCAAATTTCGTTTATCTAACACAAGTCTTTCTTGGTGTTGGGATTTTTTTTTCCGCCAGTGTATTTCATGATGTTTGAAGAATGGTCAGTGTTCGGGGGAGAACACCTAGAGTACCCATCTTCTGGGTGTAATCGTGGGGTATAATGATTCAGAAATTCTCAAGTTCTGCTCCCGTCCGTACAAACAGGGTTTAAAAATAATTGTCTCACAAAATGTGTTTTCCGCATAGTAAATATAATGAAAAAGCAGTTTGCATGTAGTGCATATTTTTTAAAAATCTCAACTAACTATGGTGAAATAAAACAGGCACAG
Source organism: Uloborus plumipes (assembly GCA_038373865.1). NCBI lineage: Eukaryota > Metazoa > Arthropoda > Arachnida > Araneae > Uloboridae > Uloborus > Uloborus plumipes. The sequence continues at coordinate 139,149 of JAXGGA010000366.1, read as the reverse complement.
CTTATATATTTACTTTAAAGCCTGCAACACATGGGCTGCATATTGCTTTTCAATAATAAATATTTTCTTAAACATATTTTAGGGGCATAATGTCCCCATGAGTCTCTCTCCTTGCTACAAAAATTCATGATTTTAAACTTTTCACCTCTCTAGCCCTTTCAGAAACAGGTTAATTGTGAATATAATGCTCTCTTCCCTTCCAATTGAAATTATGGTTATGAAACTGTCAATAACTGAAAAAATAAATAAATAAATAACATAATGTAAAATAAATTAATAAAAAACAAAAAATGAAATAAAATGTAAGTGCTATCTCCAAAAAGGGGTGGGTGATGGTGGAGGATGGAAGCAGTATTCATATTTGGATTCAGATGGTTAATTCACATGCGAATCAGCAGTAATGGTGTTAGAAGTATTTTGAGAGATTTCTTTTTTTGCTAGTCAGCGTAACTGACAACCATGGATCAAATTTATTTCTTCTCTGTTTTGTTTAATTTTTTTTTTTTTTGCCAGTAAAATGTGTGTATGCCTTTTATTGTGGCACTTTCTCCTATAATATTTTTATTTTGTACACTTTCAGCTATGAAATTTTTGATGTTTCTTATTTATTTATTTATTTATTTTCTCCCTTGTACAGGAACATTAACCAAGCCACCTGGTGTGAAAACTAAGACAAAGAGAGCAAAAAAAGAACATGTTCCTTTTTACAATTTAAATGACCAGCTTGCTACCTTTGATGGTGTTGTTAAACTTTATAATCCTGGTAAAAATATTACAGTTTCTGATGATCCTTCTGATTGGGGATTTGAATATACATCAGTCAAGGAACGTGGATACATGGAATCTGATGCTGAAGTTGATGAAACTGGTGATGGTTTAAATAAGGAATTGCATGGTGAGATCTTGAAAATAGAAAGTGCTGAACGAATCAGGGCATTAAAGGTTCCCTTTCTGAAGGGAGAGCAGAAAGTATGTTTTGATAAGTTTCTATATCTTTTAATTTAATAGAAATTTCATCCCAATAGACACATAGCCAGAGTGAGTCAGGGAGATCATGATCTCTTAATCTGACCAAAGATAACTTAAGACTGCAGTTTGGGTATTTTAGTTCCAAGAGTTTACTAGGGATGATCCACAGACTACATATTTGTGCTCTAATATGTCTATGATCTCCTTTTTCTCATTTTTGTTTTCATAATTTAATAACAACCTCTATAAAATCAGAAATGGACCAGCCCTTGGATTCTCAAGGCACAACTGAATAAATAAATATCAACCTTATCAAAATTATTTAATGTAGTAAATGTGATATACTTTCTTTTTTCTATAATTTATCATTATCTTTTCTTATTCTGTTTCATAAAGTATTTTTTTTCTAAATGTTTCCATTTTTTGATTCTGTTATTAAAAAGGAAGTCAAGCTTGCAGTTTAAATAAATGCACCCTCCAAATGCTTCGGAATTTCATAGTTGCTTCCGAACTTGGTCAAATTCCAATTCAGAGTAAATAAATGTTTAAAATAATTTGGAAACACTGACACTTGTATTGAAAATTTATGACATCCCTATATGTAAGAGGTCTTTCAAGATGCTGATTAAGTTTATGTCACGTCAGTCATAGTATGTGGTAAGTGCTGTGGATGACTGAGTGGCCAATGTTGGAGGGTATGAATAACATACATTTAGTGTTATGTGTTACTTTTGAAAGAAACAGTCCGACATTTATTTCAGATAATGTTGTTCAGAATTGTTACTTCTATCTTTTTCTTGTTAAATACTAAGCTCAGTTTATAAAATCTTTTCAATTTTAAATGCACTTCTTTTCAAAATTAATCCCAATATTACTTAATAAAAAGTGTTGCAGTCTGTGTGCAATTCCTTTTGAAAAGTGGGTGAAATCATTTTTTTGTAAATAGCTCAAATCACATTTGATTAGATGCATATGGCCACTGTGTGTAGTAATAGCTTGACAAATGGGAAGAGCAAAGTTTAAAGCCACCTTCAATGCCCACTAAAATGGATGCATATACTCATGGCTGCCACACTTCCGTCTGGGGGACGGAATTCTGTGTTTCGTAAAATTTCATGTCATTTGGGACTTTGTTTTGTGAAAAAAAAAAAAAAAAAAAAGCTTCAAAAATATGTTATTCAAATTTCAAAAAAAAAAAAAAAAAAAAAGAGAGAGAGAAGCAACTGTTTAATCTTTTTCCGGTTGCACCTTGAAGACTATATTAATGAAATAAATAACTTTAATCATTCGTCATATTAATACAGGAAGTTGTATTGAAGCTATTTATTCCAGTGTATGTTGTAGCCAAGAATCTTTTACCTGAAATAATTTTTATTACCTAGAATCTTTTAATATGAACTTTAAAGTGTGATGTTCTTTTCTTCAATAGCAAATAAAGTAACTTTTTTTAGTTTTATGCCTTGACTATGTGGAGTTTTCGTCCTAAAAATCTTTTCCCAAGAACTAATCTGAAAGTTTAGATTTACTTAATTTATCAATTTGGTTTTTACTATAAGTTAATAACAACATAAAAAGTAAGCAATATATTTGTGTGTGAAACATCTCACATATTACGTGCTAACATGTTTGTATAACGAAATGACGCCACGTGATTTTCAGTCCTGATCATATTTTAGAGTGGCACCCATGCATATACTTCATAAGTGAATTCAAGTTGTTTCAATGTTTGATGGTTCTTTCTGTAAACATTGTCTTGAAACCCAGGAACAAAAAATCTGCAGAAAATTAGAGCATATTTGAAACATACTTTCTGCAGAAAATCAGCAGTTTTGATCTGCTGATTTTCTGAGGAAAGCATATTCCAAATATAATCAAACTTTCTGCAGAATTTTTTCTGCAGATTTTTTGAAGAAAAGTGTTGCAATATACTCACATTTTCTGTAGATAAAAAAAATGCAGAAAATCTCTTAACAAAAGTAATACAAATAAGAGAAAATGTTAATTTTGCAAGAGTTGTAGAGTTAAAACATAGTTTTATATTAAAATTAAACGCTAAAAACTGGTAAAATATATCATTAATAATTAAAATAGAAAAATGTCTCTGGAAAGGGATTTCAAGCTTCACTTAAAGTGCTTCACTACAAATATGTATGAGATAATAGAAATAGCTTACATTGAGCCATGAAGTAATAGAAAAGTCTAACCTTTACAGAGTTGAATTATACCATTTTTATAAATTATGTCATCAATCATCACCTGGGAGATTGCTTGTACACATGCAACAATCATCCATAAAAAAAGCCTGAAATACCTTGAAAAACGAAAATACTTTCATGAATTTCACTTTACAAAATTTTATTGGTAGAAAAAAAAGTATATTTTTTATTTAAAGATACAACTGTCAATATTTAAGAAATATCTCCGTTGAAGTATGAAGAAACCTTATCTTTACTGTGTAAGAAAGGATATATTGAATTTACACAGAACTGTATTTGCATTTATTTACTAAATACTTTTCACTGAAAAATTTTCTTTGAAAGAATTCAAGTTTTTAAAACTCAAAGGGTATAGCCGGGTTTATATGTCAAATCTGCCCTTGAGCCCGATTTTGCTCAAACTTGGGGGATCATTTTGGTGTCGAATAAGAAAAATTTAGCCAAATTTTTAGCTCTCTATCTCAAACGACTTTCGGGTTTTTTCAAAAAACCCGTTTCTACGTTTTTATTTTTTTCCCATAGAAAAATTCAAAATTAATGAACGGTGATTTTTTTCCATATTCTTAGGAATAAAATACATGAAAAAATATTATGGTCATAATGTTTGAACAAAAAGCCGATTTTTGGCGCCAAAAATAAAGTTAAAATATTTTTAAAAAATTATTTTCTGAAAAGTGTCAATCACTAAATTTTGTCAGAAAGTGTCTTTTATACTCCTTTATACTCAGGGTTTTTTTTTTGAATTTTTTGAAATGGTGGAACAATATGAAAAAAATTAAAATTACTTTTATTTTTCATAATTTTGCGCCTAAACGAAATTGCACGCTAAACAACTTGAGCCTGCTTGAACTGCGTCAATAAAAATCGTCTGCTGAGTTAAAAATGTTTCTATTTTCAAACTAAACCGGTTTTTTTCGTAATTTATCGTCTGCAGAGTAAAATATTGTCTGTCTTGAGAATATTTTTGCGTTTTAGAATTTACTAACATTGTACAAAAACTGTTGTTACTTCATCTTTGCTTCATTGTTACATAGCGTTACGGCTAATCTATCCCACTGAAGTAAGTGAAATTATCGTATTCTTTGATAGATTTATGAATTCATAACTTGTACTTCTTTTGATTCCGGAATGGATTCTAACGAAAGATGCATTAATTGTGATATTCATTTGCGCAAAATATTAGGCTATAAAAAAGTTATTTCGACAATTGATGAGGCTAATATTGCAACAGAAAAAATTGGAAAAAGAGTCCTAGTAAATAATATTTTTTGTTGCAAATGTCGACCACTAAGAATCAGACCAAGCAAAAAAAGAAATACTGATGATTTATCTGAGGAACAAGCGAGTACCGAAGATCAGCCAACCTTTTCGCAGTCTTCTACTGTCTCAACTGTATCGTCTACTGAAGATCCGTCATACGTATTTGAAGAAAAAGTGGACGAATTTGTGGAATTGGGATTTCCTCGAATCATTTCTACTCATGGATATTGTTGCATTTGTGGATCATCATCAAATATTACAGCAGTTCCATGTGAAGCTCGCAAACAAGTATTTTCAAAACGACGAATCTTTATTCCAGAAGGAAATCGGTGCTGCAAAGATCATATCATGAAACGACGATTCTATGATGAAGACATCAATAATTTTCCAATATATTCGAATACCAGTATATTTGAAGTTCGTGATTTGGAAAAATTATTTGGTCAATTATCTATTGATAGTGATTCGTTCATAATTGATAAAATTAGCAATCTTTTGTTTACAGAAAAACAGCTGGCGGTATTTACAGGCCTTATGTGGGAAAAACTGTTAAAACTACGTCAAATGGGGTTAGCGTTGATGAAAAACTCTATTTTCTCGTAATGTTACTCACACTCTTGTTTTTTTATTCAAATTAAGAACCGGAAATTCGAACGCAACACTTTCCTCAGATTTTGGTTTAGCTCGAGAACAAATAGTATCGGACTACTGTAAAGAAGTGATATCCTTGTTTGAAAAATATGTTGTGACTCGATATTTTGGAATTGATGCCATCAGTAGGGAGACATTACTCACCAATACCTCAAATACTTCTAGAGAATTGTATCAAGTAAAATATGACCAGTTAATATTTATCTTTGATGGAACATATATTCCGCATCAAAAAAGTGCAAATAATGAATACCAAAGGAAGTCATATTCTTGTCAAAAAAAGGTTCCTTTATGTAAACCATTTACGATATGCACCACAAATGGTTTTGTCATAGACATGCTTGGGTCATACACTGCTAATATGAAGGATGCAGAGATTATGCAAGTCATCTTAAATGATCCTAATGGTCTGATGAAGTTACTTAAGAAAGATGATATTATTGTAATTGATCGAGGGTTTCGTGATGTGACAGGATATTTGAAAGACTTGGGATTTAAGGTGTTGATGCCGGCTCTCAAAAGTAAACAAAATTGTAAAGCCTGCCGAAATATTGAGTCGTATATTTTTTGATGAAAAAGTTAATGTCGTTGTAAATAAGACAGTGATGAAGATTAACCTTAATTAAAATATCCTCATAAATATTTGTTGAAAATTATTACATCGAATGTCAGTTATTTACAAAAATGTTATACTATAGTGGCTAAATTAATAATAAAACTACTTTAATTTTCTAAACTTTTATCTTTATTGGATGAATAAATTATTTACAATAGCAAAAAAAAAAAACATTTTTTACGTTCCTAATAACTTATGGTTTCTTTACATGGTTTTCTTCAGGTTTTTCCTGTGATAAGAATGCATCATTTAGAAAATTAATTTTAATGAATTTTTTACCAGTAAAAATATTTATATTTTTTCAACATAAAATTATGGGGGAAAACTGTTTATTTTGAAAATACAAAATAAATAAATAAATAAATAAATAAATAAGTAAAATAAAATAACTCAGCAGGCGATTTTTTACTGACTTAGTTTAAGTTGTATAGCGTGCAATTTTGTTTAAGCGCAATATTATGAAAAACAAAGTAGTTTTTATTTTTTTTTCATATTGTTCCACCATTTCAAAAAATTAAAAAAAAAAAAAATCCTGAGTATAAAGGAGTATAAAAGACACTTTCTGACAAAATTTTTTATGGGAAAAAAAAAATGGAGATTATTGTCATCAATACAGAAAGTTAGAGGCAAGTACCGTATTTTCGGGTAGATAAGCCGTGGCTTATACGTGTTTAAAAGCTGAATTTTAATTCCTGACGCCATGACGGCTAATTCGATGTAAAAGTTTTTTTTTTTCTTTTTTCAAAGTTCATGTTATGCTTAGTTATTGCTTAAAAACAAAACAAATTAGAGTCTGACATCAAAAACCACAACTGAAAACCACAACTGCAAAGCCCTTGAAAAGATCGATTTTGAAAAGGGTGATAGCATTTCTGCTTATTCAGATGTTATTTTATTCTCCTAAATCATCGGATAAGGAAGTGGAATAAATAAGGAAAAAAAAAACATCAACCACAACCAACGTGTCTGATAAACAAATCCAAACGAAAAACAAATAATAATTAAAAATAAGGTGGGGCCGGCCGGCGTCAATACCAGTATACAGTGTAGGTGTAGGTTCTCACAGATTGAATTTTAAACAAAGTTTTATGCGGCTTATACGCCGATACAGCGTATCTGATGAAACATTTTTTTTCTCCTGAATTTTGCGAAGTGCGGCGTATACAGTGGTGCAGCTTATCTACCCAAAAATACGGTAGTGATATTTATATCATTATTTTGTACATATTTGCTAATAACTAACTTGTCCTGTTTACATATGTATTCTTTATTGATTCACAATCTATGTGACAGTATTCTTAATGATATTTAGAAATGGCATGTTTAAAAGTTTCTATTCTGTGCTTTTATTTTTTTTTAAATATTTTGCAGGTGGTGCAGAATTCAGTAAACAATACTATTTTCTTCATTGATTCAGAGAAAAAGCATGTTATAGTAAGTAATTTTGTACAGAAAATGCTATGTAAAAGGATATTTGCAGGGTTCATTATGCTGTACTTTTGAGAATAATTTCCTTCTTTTTCACTTGAATCTCCTTCAGAACCAGGTTCAAGTTTCCTGTAACTCTGATAAACTAAAATTATTAAAAATCTTTTAAGAGTGTTATGGAAAAAAGGAAAAAGTATTGTTAATTTGTATTTGTTGTTTCTGTATTTCTGTAATATATATATATATATATATAAAATAACAGAATTGTAAGAAGAAAAAACGAAGAGACCACACCAAAAGCCCATAGATGCGCAAAGCAGCTAAACTACAAAGCCAAGTATATAATAACACAAATAAAAAATAATAATAATGAAATAGAAAATGGCACATTAGGAGAAGTGAAAGGAGAAAGGTTGAATCCAGAGCTCATCAGCCGTGGGGGATTCAAGAGTGGTCGAAAGACCAAAAAATTTAAAAATAAACTATAGAGAGGATGTTTTAGTTCAAAATATGCAGTCTACAGATCTTCATTGGGCAAAAAAGCACCAATGTGAGCCTGCAAACCGCACATTAGAACCTAAAACTAAAAGCAGGGGTTTCGCCTCGACCGATTAGGAATAAAATTCCCAAAAACCGGCCACCCACAGTACAGTCCTGCTGTGAAAATAAAAACATCTCACCTGAAGTTCCGCGCGACAAAATCCAAAATCATATCCAGCAAATCAGGGGGCAGTCCAGTTGTCAAAATAAAAAATAAGGTAAATCCGTGTCCAAAAAACAAATCCTAATACGTTCCGGTCTACCATTTACACGTGCTCAAAAAATATCCATCCCTGCAATCCTGAAATGGTTTCTTCCAGCGATTTCATACGATTGAACAGTTAAACAGTTACAGTGAAGCAAAGTCGTTATTGAAGGTTATACTTGAGCAAACATTTTTAATTAGATTTTTTGGAAAATTGTTGTCAAAAAGTTTATTTTTAAGAAGAGAAAATTCTAAATTAAAAGCAGTTTCAGTGTTACAAATTCTTTTAATTCGCAAGGCTTGTGAAATAATGATGCCAATGAAAACTTTTTTGCTAAGGCAGGAATTATAATCTTGTAGGCTATTGACTTTGAATTGGAATTCACGTCTTTTATCATAAATCGTGGTGTAACAGAAGGAACCAATTTCTATGTTAATGTCCAGGAAATTAAAAAACTTTTGATTTTGACTGGTTTTTTTAAGCGTTAAGGAGTTATGATAAATAGTTTTGCTGAGCTCAGAGAATGCATTAATTTTTCTATGCATTAATTTTTCCAATTTCTCTGAGCTCAGCAAAACTATTTATCATAACTCCTTAACGCTTAAAAAAACCAGTCAAAATCAAAAGTTTTTTAATTTCCTGGACATTAACATAGAAATTGGCTCCTTCTGTTACACCACGATTTATGATAAAAGACGTGAATTCCAATTCAAAGTCAATAGCCTACAAGATTATAATTCCTGCCTTAGCAAAAAAGTTTTCATTGGCATCATTATTTCACAAGCCTTGCGAATTAAAAGAATTTGTAACACTGAAACTGCTTTTAATTTAGAATTTTCTCTTCTTAAAAATAAACTTTTTGACAATAATTTTCCAAAAAATCTAATTAAAAATGTTTGCTCAAGTATAACCTTCAATAACGACTTTGCTTCACTGTAACTGTTTAACTGTTCAATCGTATGAAATCGCTGGAAGAAACCATTTCAGGATTGCAGGGATGGATATTTTTTGAGCACGTGTAAATGGTAGACCGGAACGTATTAGGATTTGTTTTTTGGACACGGATTTACCTTATTTTTTATTTTGACAACTGGACTGCCCCCTGATTTGCTGGATATGATTTTGGATTTTGTCGCGCGGAACTTCAGGTGAGATGTTTTTATTTTCACAGCAGGACCGTACTGTGGGTGGCCGGTTTTTGGGAATTTTATTCCTAATCGGTCGAGGCGAAACCCCTGCTTTTAGTTTTAGGTTTTTGTTCTAATGTGCGGTTTGCAGGCTCACATTGGTGCTTTTTTGCCCAATGAAGATCTGTAGACTGCATATTTTGAACTAAAACATCCTCTCTATAGTTTATTTTTAAATTTTTTGGTCTTTCGACCACTGTTAAATCCCCCACGGCTGATGAGCTCTGGATTCAACCTTTCTCCTTTCACTTCTCATAATGTGCCATTTTCTATTTCATTATTATTATTTTTTATTTGTGTTATTATATATATATATATATATATATATATATTTATTTATATTTATATGTATATATATTTATATATATATATAGCTTTTCTACAATACTTTCTATAATAAGTTTTATTTTTTTAAATAAACATTTGTTCTCGCTATTATAATCTGTTTGTGAATAACAATTTTGTCTTCTTACACCGCAGGAAAATCCTGTAACGATGCTTTCATCAGGTGACACAAAAGATGCTGATGAAATCATAGCTTCTTTTAAGCAAATGTCTTTGCATGATGAGCCCTCAGAAAATGTTGCACAGTCTTTTCATGAGATGGAAGAATTAGGATCAGAAGATTTAAATGTTGATCAAATGGATGATGACAATTTTGCTGAACAGTCATTTATAGATGAACACACACTACAAAATTTAATGGTTGAGCCACCTATTTTGGTAGGGTTCCATTTTATCCTCATTTAAATATTTTATAAGCTGTTTTCTCACACAACATATATTATTAAAATTACTCTTTTTTAGGTTAAACCTTCATTCATAAAATTTGAAAAGAAGCAGACTAATGTTGACACAGACCTTGTAAAGAAGGAGATGTTTCGCATTATATCATCAAGCTTCGTATGTACCATTCGTTTTTTCAGATGGATTTCAAAATTTTTTCGACCTCTAGACACTAATTTTTTAGTTCACATTGGCACAAGGAACCAATCAGAAACAACATATAAATGGAATTGAACTGTATTTTAGATGACATTAAGTTTAAGAATGAATAGCAGTATGCAAACAAACTTTTGTTATCCTGGGAAACTACTTGAGAGAAAAGAAATCTGTTTCCAAGGTACTTGGAACGGATTAGAACTCTTAGATTTTCGGAATAATCCTTAGAACTATTGCTAATCAAAACTAACACAGCTTCAATACTGTTTGCAATTGTTAGAAAAAGAAATCATTATAATTTGGTTAAAAACGTAAGAATAATTGTCTGGCACCTTATATAGTCTGTAGCAGAGCTGCATTAATGTCGCTCCACATCTTTAAGTGGATGCTTTGCAAATATTGAAGCAAAGTCGTAAAAATAACAAAAGATCATCAACATATTTTTTGGGCAAAGTAAGGCTCGACCGATGGCATTTTTTGGCCGATGGGCCGATGCCGATTGTTAGCCGATTGTTCAAAGTTGGCCGATGGCCGATTTTTTTACTCTTTCATCGGCCGATGGCCGATTGTTCAAAAAAATCAAATGATTGGAAAAATAAATGTTTTACAAGAGATTCGATGGGTTTTTTTTCATTTCATTCTACTTCTTTTTCAGTCATTCAGATTTTGGGCTTAAATTTCTATTTACTACCACTCAACAAAAATTATATGAGAGAGACGCAGTAAGTTGAGAACTCATTCGTACCATTGGTACTAGGTGTAGTCATGCAGATACTTTCTTAGTTGCAATTCGATGTTCCAACTGTGCTTTTTACTTTTTCGTTCTCTTTTTTTGACTAATCAATTTTAATTTCAATGCAGACAAATATAATTGGTGACAACTGCCTGATATAATCGCAAAGTGCTTTATAACTAACTAAGAAAGATACAACAAAGATGGAGAAAAAAATAAGATGCTGAGTTCGGTATCGGCTAGGCGGTATTGACAAAATTCCTATTAAAATTGTCGATATTTGTAACATGAATCTCTTTAAAGCAATTCCGCATCGGTTCGCAATATACTCTTTTATTCATGAATTAAGTTCCAGCTACATGTACGAAAACGTTTGAGATAAAAATTTGAAACGGATACCGTGTTTAGTAATAGACAACTGCTTTATTGTTTAACATAAACATGAAAAAAAAAAAAAACTTCAGCAATAATATGTGGATTTAGATACACCAAACTTGGTAAAAGAACTTCTCATTATGTTGTTTAATTATTAAAAAAAAAAAAAAACAGTGAACCAGTCAACAAATTGTGAGTGGAAAATTTCTTTAAGATATTTTCAAACCATAAAGTTAAACAAAACAAGAAGTTCTGTCAAGAACTAAACGAGCCTACTTTTCCGTACATCGACATCGGTATTCTAGTATCTGATCAATATTCTTTTAATTATCTGAGACGACATGTCAAATGTACCTTTTTAGCAAATAAAGCCGATTTCTAAAAACCAAATATGCAGATTTTATCTGATGAACTAGGCACTTTAAAAGTAAACAAAATAAATAAATAAATAAATAAAGTTGTTGCATCTTTTAAACAATGCAGCTTTTATAGTTCTTCGGTAGAAAAATTAATTAATTGTTTTGGAAAAAAGAATTAAAAATAGGAAGCAAACACATTTCATCAAAAAAAAAAAAAACTCGTTCCTTAAAAAATGTTTCGAATTTCATTTTTAATCCATTGCCAATAATTAAAAACAAATAATTGATTTAATAAATAATAAAATGTTCTCTTAAATGAGTAATTTTTGTTAGACAAAAAATCGTCTGCCAGAAAAAAATAATAGTAAATAAAACAAATGAATAAACAAAGAAAAAAATCGTCTGCACGGTTATTTCTTTCAAGAGTAGGAGTCAGTCATTTTTTCCCAGCCTGCATTTCTGAAATGTTTTCCTTAGCTGAGTCAGAGTCGAGGATTCAGAGTTGAGGTTGAAAAGTCTGAGTCATCAATCGCAGTCGACAGGTAGAGTCAGAGTCAAAGGCACAAACATTCTAATAGTAGGACTCTGTCTTTTTTCCGAGCCTGTATTTCTACCATAGGGGCGGAGTTGGTGTCGAAGATTCGGTGTTGGAGTCGGTTTTAAAAAATTAGTTTCGTCTGTCGAAGTCGAAAGATCTAAAATTATAATGGTAGGAGTGGGTCATTTTCTTCTGAGCCTGCATTTCTACCATGTTTGCGGAGTCGGAGTCAAGGAGTCGGAAGCAGAGTCCTTATTGCAGCTTATTCAGAAAAGTACTTTACACATTTTTTTCAAAACCATTTTCTAACAAAGTTAGTTTGAAGGAAATCCGCCTTTGTTCAGGATCTACATTAAACTTAAATTTCGCCGTAGGCGCTAATGTTGTCTTTTTCTGAATGGTTCAATATTGAAAGAAAAATGGTTCGAATCAAAAAGCAAAATATGGGAATGAGGTAACCTCGCCGAGATCTTTCGAACAAAAAAAAAATGTATTCAATTCTGACGGTTCACTTAAAAGTTATTAGGTTGGGAAAGGTTCTTTGAACGGTTCAAAGTTGCACCAAAAATTGTTCAAATGAAAAATCAAATATGGAAATGAGCTGTACTCGCCAAGATCTTTCCAACAACAAAAAAAAGTTTGTTCGAATCGGAATATTCATTCAAATGTTGGGGGGGGGGGGGGGGCAGTCAGACTGACACTCAAATTCCCCATCTCAAAACCCTACTTTCCAAATTTTAATTTTTCAATTTTCTTAAAAAAATTTTATTTCTGTTTGACTTTTTTTTGGACCTGGTGATAATTTTATGATACATCAAACCACTTTTAATGGTTTTTTCGTTTTTAACCGACTTCAACAAAGGAGGAGGTTATACAATTCGTCGGAGAAATTTTTTTTTTCGGTATGTTACAAGATTACTCGAAGATGCCTGGACCGATTTCAAAAATTCTTTTTTTGTTAGAAAGGTCTTTCTTTCCGATTGGTCCCATCCTCTCGTGGTCCGGGTTCGATAATGGGAACCTGCAGAAATCTTTCGAAAAAGAAATTGGGATCACAGTAATCGTAATAATGACCATTTTGAACGCCAGGCTTCTCTGGATTGCATAATGAAATTCATTTCTATGGTCTTTTTGAAAATTTTAAACCGAGTATCTTTCTATGTCCTGCTTTTTTCTCCTGAACTCCAACGAACTGAAAGTCGTACCAGGTACTAATTGATTCGTAATATTTCAGGTTTTATTAGTCTTAATTTATAAGTTTTGATAAAGGAATTCTTAAGAAAGTGAGGAAAATCTCCAAATTTTTGTTCAAATTTAAAGCGATTTGTCCTAAATGATTAAATATGAAATACATTGTTACAAAACGTGATTGATATGAAACAGTTATTATAATGATAATGAAAATTTTGAATGAAGGCTTAACTGAAGCAAACATGAAACTCATTAGCTTGCCACGTACGTAATACGTCGTAAAATTTTATGAACCGCCAGCATCTAGTGTTGTTTTGAAATATAAATTAGTTGAAAAGCCGTTAATATTTAGCCTTTGATTAAACTAGTACACAAATAAATACCAGAGAATAACAAGGATTATTTTTTAGTGTCAGTCGTTTAAAATTTTAGACGGGTTGATACTTTCTTTTTTTTCCTTACATAGTTTATTTTATAAAGCATTTGCTTAAGCAAATTAGGTGAAGTTTTGTAATGGAAACATTACCTTATTTCATATGTACATTTACACTAAAAAGAATAAAATAAAATATTTTTGGAAAAAAAAATTGAACCGACTTCGGAACTTCACTCGGCAAATGCTCTAAAAAGTAAAAAATAATTTTATTCTTTGAACACCATCGACACTACATTTAAACATAAGTTTTGAAGTCGGTGCAAAAACTATAGGTGAAATGATGTTTATATACATTTTGCCAACATTTTTCAGAGAAACCATTGAAAATTAAGAGCTGAATATTTGTACCATTGCATAAATATGTGGTTGTCAATGTAGTGTAAGCGAATGTAATTAAAGAACCTGGATTCATTGCAATTTATATATATAGTTAAATTATAGTTTTGTATGATTCTATATAGTGTTTTTGCACCGACTTCAAAACTTATGTTTAAATGTAGTGTCGAATGTGTTCAAAGAATAAAATTATTTTTTACTTTTTAGAGCACTTGCCGAGTGAAGTTCCGAAGTCGGTTCAATTTTTTTTTCCAAAAATATTTTATTTTTTCCTTTTTAACGGAAAAATAGGCTAAAAAGGCAACATATAAATCACAATACTACGCCATAGAAATTTCGCTATACTTAAAATGTATGAACAGAAATGTTTGCATGCTCGTTAAAAGCTGCGACACTTACATAACTTATTTTATTGAAAAATAAATAACCATGAAAAAAAAAAAGTCAGCTTGCACCCTTTTTTTGCTACTTTTTGCTCCTAGTTTGATTTTTTATTTTGCTGAATCTGGCGTCAAAATGGCATTCTTTTTTTTTTTGCTTCAGTCGCGCTAAAAGTAATTTTCCTGCATGAGCCTGCTCTAAGACGGTGTTTTTTTTTCTTCTTCCAGTATGCTCCAAAATAATTATTTTTCCTCTCCAAAACAGAATTTCAACTGCTCCGAAATTGTATCCATCGTATCCCACCCCTGATATAGTTCAAATAAAATAGACTTGAGTGATGACAAAATGATAGTAAGTTATAGAAGCCGTCGACATATTTACAATTTCGTAATCTTTTAATGAAAATGTCGCATAGATTATCATAGAACAATGGAGAAAAATGCTTAGCCAGGCGAACTATGCTTCTAATAGAAAGATACAGTAAAAGAGATTAGGGGGCAGGGGGTGTTTAAATAATTGCAATGAAAAGGCACGCTAGCATTTAAAAGTGCAAAGGTTAAATGATTTGAGTTCAAGCGAGATATAGTAAATAATACAAAAATTATCAGTATCATAGTGCAAGATGGCAATGACACATATTCAATATTATAACTCTGCATTAAACTAATAGGTAAAATCTGAAATAGCATAATCCTCCCTAATAGCGGACACCTCCCAATAACGGGGACAAAACTTACGGTTCCGTTATTCGTAGGTTTTACTGTAATTCTTAAAATTCGCATCAAAGCGATCACTCGGAAAGTGTCCGCTGTCGATATCTGCCCGATTCGGAAAATTCCAAAACCCAGAACTGTGCTAGTCCCGTTTGCTGCCCGATTTCAAGCCACATGCTGAACATACTTTTAATTGTGAAGTAAAATATAAAGAAAATAGAATTCCCTCTTAAGAAAACTTTAAAAAAAAAAGAAAAAAAAACATCGGCCTTGCATCGGCATTTAGATATTTTTGAGGCCGATGGGCCGATGTTTTTTCCATTTTAGCATCGGCGGCCGATGCCGATGGCCGATGGAAAAAATTTCAACCATAGGCGCCGATGCATCGGTCAAGCCTTAGGGCAAAGCGAAACTAATATTTGAAAAAGAGAAAAGTAACTAGTTAATGGCATTGCTCTTTTCATTTCTTTTTGTCTAGCAACATGTTTTTGCGAGTACATAAAGAGTTCATTTCACGATTATATTTCTTGCTGATCGTAGCTTTTATTTGGAATTGGTATGAGTAAAATTTGGCTATTGAACTTCTTGTACACATATTACATTTGCTGTTTTAATAGAAAATTCGTCCAAAGCTGAACAAGCTTACTCTCATATCAGCATACATTTTCTAGCAATAGCTCAGGTACGTCATTTCAAGTTTTTCCAGGGGAGGGGGCAAAGGGTGAAAACAAAATGCAATTTCATTGGAAAATAGCAAAAACCACGCCCACTTATATGTAAATACATTGATTTCTCAAAGCGGGGGTGGGGGGGGGGGAATTGACCCCCCTGCCCCCCTAAACGACGGTCCTGCAGTAGCTGTACTTCTGTCACAGTTGCCTCATGCTTCAACTAAATTCAAATATCACTTTTAAAGTGATAGGAACAATTTGAAATGTATTGTTGAATGATTGATTGAAGTTGGTTAAATCAACGGGGTGTATGTACCTGGTACCCAATTGAGATGCAACAAATATTGATTTGGCCGAATATTCGGCTATTCAGCCACCGAAAGTTAACTTGTTTTTGCTTAAAAACAAAGTACAAATTGCATTTAAGGCATAATTTTGTATGATTAAGATTTCATTATACATTATTAAAAATTAAGAAAAAATAATTTGGAGTAAATTCTCTCAAAATGGTAACATTAGTCAAACTTTTAAAATATTTGGCCGTATTCGACTAAAAATTTACCAAAACGAAGAATGTATTTGTAAGAATATACTAACAAAATTGTAAACAAACAACAAAGTGAAGCAGAAACCTCAACTCAAAATGAAATACAAGGAATTGACTTATCTTTTCTAGAGCCCTTATTTAAAAGAAAAAAAATGGTCTTCTAAGTGGTGAGAGTTAAACCTATCCTCGTTCTGAAGGGCCACAAAGTGCATTTTAGTTCGGAGCGTCCCTATATTTTCCTATCATTTCACATAACTTCAAGAAACCGATTAATTCTTGCAATTCATTACTGAATATAGTGTCCCCCCCCCTCATAACAGCTTTCATTTTAAATGTAATTTATTTTTAAACGCTAGAAGAATGAATACAATAAACATAATTTGCGCATTAAAAATAAATATCAAAGCATTAATTCTATTGTAATCAGGAAAGCAAAGAAAATATAAAAAGCATAATTAATTTGAAATTGGCTTAATAAATGAGACTCCTTGCATACAGGCAAAATAAAAGTTCATTTTTTTAGGCCTCTGACTATTTTTCATAAATAAGACTTTTCATGCTTTGTATTTAAAATGTCCCAGAGAAGACCCTTCAAACAAACAAAATTGTTATATTGGTACGCCGTTATTTAATAATGATATTACCTATGAAGCGAGTTAAGAGAAGCAATTGTTCCCTCCCTGGTTTTAAGAAACTTACAAGATGCATTTTTTTTTTTTTTTTAAATACAGCGTATACAAACAAAGGCCAAAAATGGGCAAGGTATTAGCGGATACCGAAACAACAGTACTCTTGGACTGAGAATGATAAAAAAAAATATTGGCAGGATTACAAATTGCACTTATCAATTCCTCCCAATAATGCTAAAACGGTAATTAGAATAAATAACAAAGTAATACTATAGTTTAGACGTGAGGGCACTTCATTAAACATACTTGCATATAAAATAGAAGAATTTCCAGAATACGAAATCGAAACTCACTAAAAAAGATTTATTTATTAATTTAGATTTTGAACAAAACATCTAAACCCAACCAATCATCGAAGCACGAACAGCGTTTGACAACTTTACTCGTTCGAAATTTGCACCGCTGTTCTTGTGTTACTCGTTTTGAGATGCTTCATTAATTGTGCTTGGCACAAATTTTTAAAATAGAGAAATTTGCAATAGTTGTTACGGGAGGGGTAGAAACATACCCTTCCTGTTTTTGAGAAATAGGTACCTGCATACTTTTCTCTAATTTGTTTTTGCCACAGAAAAATTGTTTCTAACAACAGAGTTATTTTCTGTCATCATAAAATCGTATTTCAAAAATCCATCTGAAATGTTTTCAACAAAAATTCCATGATTTTTGAAATCATAGAACGTTATTTCTGAAGTATGGTAATTAATAAGTTGAAGTGATATCATGAAAAAGCAGCAAGAAAGAAGCAAAGAGAAAAGGTTTGTTTATTTTAAGTGGATGGGACCGACTGATTTTAGACCAGCCTATTAAATATATTCCAGGCTAAATACGAGGGGTAACAAGAAAGTAAGGTCTCCTATTTTTTTTCTAATACAAAATGACATTTATTTACTAAGTATGATACATCGTTTGAAAGGCCAGGATCTTGGCTATTTTTCAACATAATCGCCATTTTTTCCAACACCTTCCGCATCAGCGCAATGTACTTTTCTATGCCGGTATCGTACCACTTTCCGTCCGCTTCGCGCAGCCAGGTGTTGACCTCTTTTTGAACCTCCGTGTCCGAAGCAAACTTCTTCCTTCCAAGATGTTTTTTTAGGGCGGATAACAAGTGGTAGTCACTTGGGGCCAGGTCGGAACTGTAGGCAGGATGATCAATGATTTCCCAGCCAAATTTCCTGATTAGGTCCAGGGTCGTTGGCCCTGCCTACAGTCTCGACCTGGCCCCAAGTGACTACCACTTGTTCCCCACCCTAAAAAACATCTCAGAGGAAAGAAGTTTGTGTCGGACGCAGAGGTTCAAAGAGAGGTCAACACCTGGCTGCGCGAAGCGGACGGAAAGTGGTACAATACCGGCATAGAAAAGTACATTGCGCTGATGTGGAAGGTGTTGGAAAAAAATGGCGATTATGTTGAAAAATAGCCGGGATCCTGGCCTTTCAAACGATGTATCATACTTAGTAAATAAATGTCATTTAGTATTAAAAAAAAATAGGAGACCTTACTTTCTTGTTACCCCTCGTATAACTAGATTATCTCCTGCCAAATAGATTTAAACTAACATCAGTGTATCAACCGAAATGTACCAAAACAAAGTTGCACATTCTGCATGGTTAGTGTTGTAGTATGGGGGCGCAGTTTGCGCTCCTTGGGGCAGTTTATCAAATTTTCGTCTTTTAGTCTGTTTGGACTTGTCCAAAAAAATTTTTTTTTCTTTTTATATTTTTTTAAATAGGTCAAAACGCCACCCGCTTGGCTACAGCATCCGTGGCAAGAACCACTCCTGCCAACCCCTAGCTACGCCACTGTGGTTGCATCACTAGTAGGGTCTGGTGGGGTAAAATGGGTCATGGGGTAAAATGAGTCAGGATCTAGAAAGTTCTTTAAAAAATGTGCAAATAATATTTTCTTTCTGCGTTGCCATTTTTATGTATCATTACATTTTATATGCAAAATAAGGTGCACTTTCTACTTCAAAGTTACAGGTACTAGCAATTAAGTGTTTTTCTTAGAAGAAGCTTGACTGTGATCGTCTTAAAAACTTTTGATTTAAGGAAAACTAAATGAAAATACACATTAAATTTTTAACCTACTGCATAGAGCATATTTTCAGGAATAAATTCATTATATTAGGGGGACCGGAAAGTAATGTCGTTTTCTTACGCTAAATACAAACACATACATTTTTAACGAGTCTTTATTTTTAATCAATGATGTATTCCCCATCATTGTCAATAACCTTTTGCCATCTAGTGAGTAAATTTTCAATCCCTGATCGATAAAAATTAATTGGTTTTTCGGCAAAATATCTAGAGATGGCATTTTGGATATCATCCAAATTTGCAAATGTTTTGCCCTTTAAAAAGTGTTGCAGCGCTCGGAATAAGTGGAAATCCGATGGTGCAACATCGGGCAAATATGGTGGATGAGGCAGCACCTCCCACCCCAATTCATTAATTTTTTCTAGAGTTCGCCTTGCGCAGTGCGGTCTTGCATTGTCATGTTGGAGAATGACGCCTTTTCGGTTGACAATCGCTGGCCACTTTTCAATTAAAGATTGATTGACTCGCTGCAATTGTTCGCTGTAGAGGTCTGCAGTAACAGTTTGTCCAGGTTTCAGTAATTCAAAATGAACAATGCCGCGAATACTCCACCAAACACACAAAAGCGCTTTTTTGGGGTGTAAACCTGGCTTAGCAGTACTCCGAGGGATTTCATTTGGAGATAGCCACTGCCTTTTGCGTTTTGGGTTATCATACAGGACCCATTTCTCATCTCCTGTGATCAAGCGATCAAAAAACGCTTCTGTGTTGTGTCGTTGAAGCAATAAGTTGCATGTGATTGATCGGTTAGCCTTATTCTGTTCGGACAGATTATGCGGGACCCAAACACCTGCTCTGCTTACTTTCCCAATCTGCTTCAAATGTTCTTTTATGGTCGACCAAGGTTGGTTGAGACTGTTTGACAATTCCTCGATCGTCTGACACGGATTTGCTTCCACTTCCGCCCTTAACACGTCGTTGTCTAACGTTGATGGTCTTCCTGATCGATACGAGTGGGAAAGATCAAAATTACCCGATTTGAACTTGGAAAACCACCTTTGGCATTTACGAATGTCCAGTGCATTTGGATAAACATCGCAAATGTTTTTGGTAGCAACTGTTGCGTTATTTCCCTTGCGAAACTCAAAGAGCATGCAATGCCGGATGTGTACCTCTTCTGCTATTTGGCTGGCCATTTTACCCAAAATTACAAAAAAAAATTGTAATTCAATTGTCTATAAGTAAAGAAATCACTATAACCTCACAATGTCTTTGGTACGCCTCTGAACCAAACAATGAGCTGACAAATGACAATCAAGTATTGGCATGCGCAGAAACGACATTACTTTCCGGTCCCCCTAATACATATATATAAATGTTGAAGAAAAAACAGCAAAAATAAATTTTTCAGGGTAGTAAAACATGCATGGGTAAAATGGGTCATGTAACACATTAGGTTAGGCTTCGCATATACTAAAAAGCTAACTATATTTTTTACTTACCAACTCATGTTTTGTTGTCATGTATGTATTTACTAATTTAAAACAAGTAATATATTGCTTTGTCGTTCTTTCGATACACAAATATATAAACTTGAAGAGTAAAATAATTCAATTGAATATAAAAGACTAAATTAAAAGCACAGCTTTTGTTAGATGAACTTCCTTCAGGTTATGTTGTTAGGGCATTAAGCAAAAGAGGCTTTTTTTCCCTAAAGAAAAAAGCCTGTGCAAACAAATCATAGAAAAACATTTTACAGAGCTGAATTCAAAGAATACAGTTGAAGGAACGGCATTAACATCTAAAATCTCAACAACAAGTGAGGCTGTTTGTTTCTTCGATATTGGAACAAGGCGAGTCAACTATGTGTTTTATTTTTATGCACATTTAAACTTCTGTTACAAACACACTCCAAACCTACACCAATAACCAAAATTCAAGCAGAGACTTTAAAATATATCAGAAGAGAAAGCAACATACATGCAGAAAGACACTTGTGGAATTTTAACAAGCTCGACAATATTAAAAAGATTGTACACTGAAAAAGTCTAAAGAGATAAAAAATCAATTAAACTGACACACAGGCACAAAACTAAATAAATAATAAATAAGCCTTTTCTGAAAAAGAAATTTATACCTGAATCAAAGTTCTTTGATATCAACCTTTAAAAGTTGGAAAGTCAGAACAAGCTAATTTTGGAGGAAGCAATGTCAAAAAAGTATATTTTCATGCTAACATTCTTCTTCACAATGTATAGAATAGCATACAATGAAATTTAAAAATGCAGTGAAAGTTTTTTTGTTTCCGGAGAGAGATGATGTTTAGAATTATGATCCATAGTAAACAGTGCTAGACATTCCTGGCCATGAGATGAATCAAGAGGACAATATTACTTCCTATAAATGTTTGTATACTAATTGGTTTCTTATTAATGTACAACAGTACAAAATCACTGTTCAGTAAATCATGAAATAAAATCCTCTAAAGCATGACTCATTTTTCCCCACTAGTGACCTATTTTACCCCACGCTATGGGATAATGAGTCATTGACAACACATTTTGTAACTTATTTATTCACTGAGATATTTCACTGTAAATGTCATGAGGAAAAGTCATTTGCATATCCTGAGCAGCTCATTTACTGGTTGAATTAATATATTTTTTGCTGTCAAAGCCTGATTGTAAAATTGCTCTTTTTTGACCCATTTTACCCCACCTGACCCTATTTAAAAAAATTTGCGATAAGGGCAGTATCAGGTTCATTAATGTGACCGAATTCATCTCCTGTGGATATGGCTCTGGATATGGAT
Source organism: Uloborus plumipes (assembly GCA_038373865.1). Taxonomy (NCBI): domain Eukaryota; kingdom Metazoa; phylum Arthropoda; class Arachnida; order Araneae; family Uloboridae; genus Uloborus; species Uloborus plumipes. Next base: position 117,314 of record JAXGGA010000366.1, on the reverse strand, counting down.
TTTAAAAAGTTCAAACTGATCATATGTATTTTTTTATCTTCTGGAAATTAACTTGGGAGGTATATTTTGCTAACTTTCACAGAGATACTAAAAGATTCAGGACCCTGCACCATTAATAAGATTGAAAGTGGCTCTGTATTCTTAGATTTAAAATTGGTTAAGTATTACATTTGTACTTTTACGTCATACTTTTTTTAATTTGTTTAATATATCTTTTTTTTAAATATATCTGTATGCATATATCTTATTAGAAATGCTTTCAATTCTCTTGTGCACAAAATTAATCATCCATTTTTTATTTTTTGTTTATTTAGTTTCTGAAAAATAGGTTAATATATGTATATATTTTTAGGAGAAACATGCCGGTGATTCAAATTTGGGTGCTTATTTTTCGGAAGTTTATACAGAACTCAAGAAAAAGAGATTTAAAATGTCGATGCAATATGCATTTGTTATTTTATTGCTGCTCTCCAATGAAAAGTGTTTATTACTGAAATCCATGGAAGACAGTCCAGATATTTTAATCTTGCGGGATATCAATGAAGTGGAATAAAAGTGGTTTTATACTTAGTTAAGAGTTTGAAACATATGTAAGCTATTCATTTTATTGTGCTCTATTTCAATTTCAAACCGAAAATTCTGTGGCAATTTTATGTTTTTTAATGTTTTATTTTGTATGACCAGTGTTTCTACACTAAAAAGTTTATCATCATTATTTTGTTTCCATTTTATATGATATTCAGCTATTGATTTTTACTATTTCATTTTTAATAACCTGCTAGAGCCATGCTTTTAATAATAATAATAAAAAAAAGCTAATATTCACTGTATTTCTCGTTTATCAATAAGAGCTCTTTCATAAATATATATGCGTATTTATACTTTTTGTTGTTGACTGAAATATCATTGTATTGAAACATCATGTTTTAAAACTCTATGCATTTTCTTATTTGTTTTTTCAATAAAATGTATTTTAACTTGTTCTACATGTTTTTTAATTATGAGTTCTGCATATTGTCAAATTCTGAGCATTATGTAAAATCCACTGTTTATATACACTGGTTAGCAAAAATTAAGGAAAAATAACAAAAATGACGATTACTCAAGAAATTACTTGTAGATTTTTATGAAACTTGGCCACATTGTACAGCACATAGTAAGGTATAAAATAACATAAAAAGAAATTACCAGAAAATTATGGTATTATAAAAAATAATGCACTTACAAAATGAACAAATTTGAGATGGCAGTTTGATATTGGGGAAGTATCTTCAATATGGTATATGATCCCCTCTAACAGCAATACAGCACGAGCAGCGATGCATGATGCTGTCAGTTATTCGGTCTATCAATTCTACAGGAAGCAAGAGCCACTGATCTTGCAAAGCAGTAGTAAGCATGGCAAGGGTTTGAGGGGGTGGGTTGAGGGCAGCAATACGTCTCCCTAAAGCGTCCCAAACGTGCTCGATAGGATTCAAGTCCGGGGAACGAGCTTGCCACTCCATGCGCAGAATTGTACCGTGTTCCAAATAATCGTCTATGATGCGAGCTCGGTGCGGTCTTGCGTTATCGTCCTGTAGCAGGAATGCATCACCTATTGCCCCAGCGTATGGGTGAACATAAATATCAAGGATGTCATCCCTATAAATTTGACCATTTACAGTTCCCCTGGGCAAGATACGGAGGTCTGTGCGTCCACCCAAAGAGATGCCACCCCAAACACAGACACTGCCTCTTTCATGAATGTTTGACGGATGATAACGTATTCCAGGTTCCTTTCATATCAAATGACGCCTACTATCACTTTCTAGACTAAATCTAGACTCATCTGTAAAGAGTACAACCCTCCATTAGTCATGCGCCCAATGAACATGTTGTCGTGCCCACTGCAAACGGTCCCTCCTATGGCGTGATGACAACGGCACACAAATAACTGGTTTCGCATACAGCCTACCTTCGTGAAGTCTTCTACGCACGGTAGAAGTTGACACCAACCTTCCGGTGGCTGCAGCCAGGGAGGATCTGAGACAAGTCGGAGTATCAGATCTACTCCTGCGTGCACATAACCTCAAATATCGGTCATCAGCGCCCGTCGTAGCTATTGGCCGTGCTTGACTGAACGTCATGGATGCCGAACCTGTGGTTAAAAATTGACTTCAAAGTCTATGAACCACAGAGCACTCACATTTAGCAACCTGACTACTTCTGTTTGACTTTGTCCTGCCTCTAGTCGCCCAATGGCTCTGCATCTTAGTTCTGCAGGTAATTGATGCCTAGAAGTCATAGCTACGAGTTGGCTATCTCAGATTTCTTTTGGTAGTATCACGGCGAGATTTATAGGCTTGCTCTCAAATGTGGTTTTTAAACTCCTTGAAGATGACGTACTCCGATTGCAGCGCCACTAATTTGCATAACATAGTTTTACTCAGCAACTCTTAGCAACATATCCAAATTTTGTATGATTTGGATTATTTTTCAGGGAGTTATCGCGATTTTTGTTATTTTTCCTTAATTTATGATTACCAGTGTATATTAATTTTTTATTTTACAGTGAAGATTAATAGTATTATCTAAAGCAGTCATTGATGTTAAATCACCTAATTAAGTTCCTACTTATACAATTACACATGTGCGTCCCGATGAAATGACCCCCCAAAAATTTTACTTATTTGGCAAATTTTATTTAACAATGCGGAAAATTTGGAGACAGTTTGTGATTAATATTTTATTATTGATGCTTAATTTCTTATTGCATTAGATGTATGCACGAGTGCATGATTGTATTTTGTTCTGTAAAATTCAGTGTTTCATTTGATAAATTGAGTGCTCCCCCTTCTAAAAATTTATCACTAGAATTACAGCAATCTTTATATACCTAAGAACTACAGCAGAGATCATTTAAACTCTCATAAAATAAATATGCGTTATTTGAGGCAGAATACTATGATATTTGTAAAAATGGTATAGATTAACTATTTTATTATAATTCCAGTTAATTTTAAAGGATACAGAGATTTTCAAGATAGATAATGAAGAATTATTTTTTTTAAATGCTGTTTTCTAGCATTGTTTTAGTTGAATTAATTACTTTTTAACAAGTACTAAGATTAAATTAAAATTTAAAACCTCCCGACCCTGATCGCCGACCTCATATTAACCTGTTACCACCCGTACTACTACTATTTATAGATCAACTCTTTTCAGACCACTCACTGAAAACAATACCTTTTTATCATTTCTTAATCTTATTGACTGGTTTCCTGACACACGTGGCTACGCCCCTAGAAACTTTTGAACCTTTCTTTTCCCAGTCAGTCCATTACGTTTAATATGTGTCATGTTGCAGATTTATAGTGCAGTTTTTAAATCTGGGTACAACAGAATTTTTTTAAAAAGTAAATTATACTTTTCTTTTGCTGGCTTTAATTTTACAAAAACTTTTCATCTTAATTTACAAAATTAGTCTCTTCAAGATAATACTAGAGGAAAATTACCTACTTTTTTACTACCAGAAATGCCAAGCTATCTATTTATAAATCATCTATTATTTCTACTACTGTAAAAGTTCAATACTGCAAGTGAATAAAATTTCATCTTTACTCTATTTATAAACTATAAAATGTAATTTAAAAGATTTTTCAAAAGTTTTCATTTAAGAATAATTTTGGCGCTAACAGGTTAAAACGAGCTTGACTGGTCTAAAAGCATTTTAAATTTAAACATGCCTAATTGTTTTTGAGAGGACATGGTAAACACGGAAAAAGAAAGATTATCTTTGCTAGTAAAGTTTTGCTAGTCGCAAAAGTTGAATAAAGAGAGAGAATGCAAAACCCTTTTAAAAGCTTTATACGAAAATCACTTAGAAGTCTTTTAATTGTTAACCAGTAATAACTGCCAATCAATAAAAATTTTAAATCATTGAGTTTTCTTTCCTTCTCAACCAACAATGACATTGGTTTCCAATTGCATGAATAAAGGCTGAGCCTCATTTGCTAAAAAGTCATAGTATTATATAACATGGAAGTTCCAAACAACTTCTATCGTACCCTGAAGATTTTTCTCTTTCTTTTGGTACTATTTTTAAAAATTTTCAAGTATGTTTTCACTTTAGAAATTGCGAAAAAGTGTATGGAGGTATCTAATTAACCTTTTGGATCCAGACTATTCGTATAGAAGTTTTTCTTTCGGGGGGGGGGGGGGCGGTACAAGTGTTGAACCGTAGATCCCTTTTCCTCTGAAAATGGGAAGGTGCAACTGCAAGCACTTAGGTTTTATGTATTGGCAATTCGAAAACAAAGCAGTAATCCCTCAGTAAGGGAGTATGAACTCTTGAAAAAATCCCCTGTTCTAAATTGTAGAAGCGAAGGTTTCAACCCTTCAACCCTTCCTGTCCTCAAAGGAAAAAAGTCTTGCGGTACAGCATGTGTACCACCCGGTTTTTAAAGGTTAATATCAGCGGAAATCAATGTCAACTTAGCTAAGAGCATTCTCGAGCAACTCTCCTTCCAAAAAAAATTCTTTTTTTGAAATTGTTCCATCTGTTTAGGCGCTAGAGAGCCACATACTGATGCATAGACCCGTCAAACTTATAAAACCCCCTCCTTTGCTGTTTCGGGGGTTAGAAACAGACTAAAATAAACAAATATGTATAAACATTTGCCCTGGAAATATTACAAGCCTGAATATTTAAATATATTTGAAAATATATGACCTATTTTTTACAAAGAGAGGGAACAAAAAAAAAAAAAAAAAAAAAAAAAATCCAGCAATATTCGTCACTGCAGGAATTTGTACACAAGCTAGTTTCTAATTTTCAGAGTACATTACAGGGTGCGGCAGAAAAACCCGGACAAAGGTTTTAGTGTGATAATTTTATTAAATAAAAGAAATTTAGCAGAACAGCAATTAATAATGTTAACATAGACTTCTTACAATAATATACTCAGCCGGTTTCGAAGTGGCTTTCTCCAGCGGTGATACACAGATCCAAACGTAACTTGAAATTTTCAGCGATGGGCCGCACCTCCTCCAACGACAATCGGTCTCATTCTCAAAGAAGCGACTGCTTCAGCGGCTCTAAACTTTTGTGGGGCTTAGCACAAGCCCTGGCCTCCAAAATAGACCACACACTGTAATCCATGGGATTCAGATCCGGCGAGTAGGGGCCATTCCGTAGAGGACATGAAGTCTGAAAAATGGGTCCGGCACAAGTTCTGAGTCGTTTTTGTCCTGTGAGACGGCACTGAGTCCTTCTGGAACATCCAATCCTTATCACCAAAGTGCTTCTGGGCCCACAGAAGTACGACGGCCTGAAGAATGTTGCCGCGATACACTTCTTGATTGATTTTGACCCCTTAATCCACAAAAACAAGAGGATTCTTGCCGCTATCGCAAATTCCTCTCCAAACCATCACGGAGTGTGGATTTTGTTGGTGTTCGACAATAGCCGATGTGCCAGGAGCTTCAGTGAACCAGATTCTACCGTTTTGGCCGTTATGCGCCTGTTTGACAGTGAACAGCTTCTCATCTGTGAAGAGGATGCGCTTCCACCGCTCAGCTGCGTCCCGACGTTTGAGATGGCGACATGTTTGAAGTCTCACGAGCTTATTCTCTTCAGTGAGAAGTTGCACTTTTTGGAGCTTGTACAGCTTCTGTTTGAGTTCTTGTTTAGCTATTCGCCGAACTAATCGGTCACTGATTCGATCTCACGAGCAATTTTTTGAATAGAGACCCTCGAATTTCGCCGCATTCGCTTCTTGATGAGCCTACGGTTGGAAAATGTGTTCAATGTCCGTTTTTTTTCCGCTTCCTAGAAGGCGTAAGTAATGACCAAGCTCTTTGTACCGGCTAATTGCATCGGAAACAGTCTGTTGAGGAATTTTGAGCAAACAAATTGACGTTTACTAGCTCAAAACTAAAAAAATAGCAACGCATCTTTCTGTCCATTCTGCAAACCAAACAACAATGATGAGTACAAAATCGACACTGCACACCTCAATGCAGGAAAACATATAGAATCTTTTTAAAAAAGAATTTGCTGTATACGGTAAAACATGCTGGTGTTAGGACGTGACAAACTTTGTCGGAGTTTTTTTGCCGCACCCTGTACTTCAGCTGTAGCAAACAAAACCTAGTTATGATGCATTTGCATTTTATTGTTTGATATTTTCAATCCCCCCCCCCTTTAATTGGGAGAAGACGGATTCAACTGAGTATTGCACCACTTAGAGCTTGTTTTCACTCCAAACACAAACTTGTTTTTACTCTATATACAGGGTGTTTTGAAATAAACTGATTGACTTTTGAAAAAGGCATAGCAGGAAAATTAACTGATATCTGATAAATTTATTTCAGATATCAGTTGTAGAAATTATGAGTGATTTTTTGAGGAATGAAAAGTTTGCACATGATTTTGCATTTGTTTTAATGCTCAAAATAAAATAAAATATATATATATATATATATATATATATGTATATATATATATATATATATATATATAGGGGTAAGTGGTGTACCTCGGACCTAGGCTGATTACAGCTCTGCTTATTAAAATATTTGAATAGCAACATGTGTAGTTAAAATATGTGTCTCTAGAGGTCTCACTGCATACCTTTCTGTTTTGTTGAAAGCTCATCTGATTGAAATATTATTATACAAAGAAATCCACCATTCGAAAGTAAGTTTTTCCGGTTACTTTTGGGTATTTTTATTCTAAAACATATATTGTTTATTATGAAATGAGGGTCATGCATTATACAGTCATGTTCTAGCTATAACACCGTGTGCTTGAAACAAAGTTAATCCTAACTATAACACAATGGTCAGCTACTTTATTTTTTATAACCAAGTGGTGTACCTTGAACCCAATACAAGTGGTGTACCTTGGACTGGTCCAAGGTACACACTTCTGCAGTGCATAACAATTACAACTCCTAAAATTTCATGTTCTTTAGTTTTTTGAAATGCCTTTTAAAATTCAAGTGAAATGTTTCCTTCCAAAACTAAAAATTTTAACTTTATGCAGTTTTGCAACTGCATAATCATGATTTATGGTAAAGTTAATGATGAATTCTTAACTATTTATATGTGCAATACACCGCTAACTCGGTTATTTCATCCAAGGACTTCAGTCCTTGGACGGTTTATATAACGGTGAATGAAGATATTTTTTTAAGATTTTGATTTCCTCCCATCAAATGTCAATGATTGCCCAGTGCAAAAGCAAGAAGAAAATAACACACAAAATGATTTTACTGGTGTGTCAACACTTGAAGCTAGTACTTCTTCGCCAAGCATTGTCACTCCCCTGAAGAAATAAGGCCATATCCAAAGGCTCTACTGAAAAAATGACCCACTAGGGGCAAGACCTAAAAGAAAGTCTTGTATTTTGACCGATACATCCCGGAAAGAGCGTCTTGAAATAGAAAAAGCTAAAAGGGGGCAATGAAACAAGTAAAGCAAACTAAGACAGTAAAAACCCCCTACCAAGCCAGCTAAGAGATAACTTTATTATTCTTCAGAGTCTGAACTTGAGAATATTGAAGATTTTTATGAGGAATCCAATAATTCAGAGGAAGATTTTAATGAGCTAGAAGATGCAGATAACATTAATATTTAGATTGGCGATTTTCTTTTGGTGAAATTTGCTGGAAAAAAAGCTATCAAATATTTTCTTGCCGAGATTATTTCTATTGCTAATGATGAATATGCAGTTAAATTTGTAAAAAAAAGATCCAAACTGTAAGAAGTTTACAAGAGAAGATCCTACCATTTATGAAGTTGAAAAAAAGGATATATTCAAGCTACCACACCCAATACTATCTAGTGAATCAGAAAAGTAGCTCGAGAAGTTAACATTTGGAATTGACTTATATCCAATTACAATCTTGGTTGGAAATAAGTGCAGCTTAAAAAAAAACTCTCTAGCATGGTTTTCAGGAGATAGAGCACCTTGGTATTTTTTAAAAAGTGAAACGTGACAAGATAATAAGATCTAAATTTTTATTTATCTTTGAAACATATTAAAAATGTATTTCTAAATTTATGTGTGGTTTACTGATTGATAAATAGTGATGTTCTTTCTGAAAATCATGTTTTCTTTACCTGTTAATCATTGGTCCAAGGTACACCATCCCAAAACCCAAGGTACACCACCGGTGGTGTACCTCAGTTCTATGTGCATTATTATGTTTATTACAAAAAATGTAATTGAAATAAGTTTTAAAAAATTTTAAGATAATTATATGTAGTGTAAAAAATCATAAAGTTTCAACTTATGGTATTTGTTTTTAAATTTGGCAAATAGTTATGAAATTAAAAATTGAAAAGCAAAAATAGGTCCGAGGTACCCCACCTTCCCCTATATATATATATATATATATATATCTTTAAGTGACAAATTAATGAATTTTACAAGCTTATTTTCTTGTATGCATCGATTTATGTGAAACATTATCATTATTGCAATATTTTTCCTTTTAAGGTTACTTATTTTTTGAAGTAGGGTGAGTTCTGGTAAGTGCGTCCACGGGGTAAGTGCGTCCACTGGGAATTATATGAACACTGTTCTGAAATGGCTTCTGCAACACATCGACTATGTTAGATAACTGTCTAATGATAATTTCAATAGGTAGAATACAGGCCTGGATTCAATAGACGAAACACAATCAGAGACAATTTAAATGTCTTCAAAAAAACTCTAAAGTAAAGATTGAGAAGGTTTTGTTTCGGTTTCTCTTGTACTCATACCAAGCAATTGAAGTCAAGAAATGCAAGTTGTTTCTTTTGAGTAATAGCTACTAATAACATACATGGGGTATTTTGATCAAATACTCTAAGTAAAATTTGTTTATATGACGGTACGCACTTTCCCTTTCTTTAAAGTAAGGTGGGGGTAAGTGCGTACCATTTTGATGGGGCAAGTGCGTACCACTATCATGAGGCATATGCGTACTATTATTCGGAGCAAGTGCGTACCATTATGACGAGGCAAGTTTATACCATTACGTGGAAAATCCGACTCTCGTAATTCACCTTAAATTTTGCTTATAACTCTTTTATAAGCCGATTATAAATCCGACGTCATTTCCATCAAGTATTTATATTTACATTGAATGCGGCATAGAATTTCAATTTAATTCATTACCTCTGAAATATATTGGCTTTTAAGTATCAGTTAGTACATTTTTCGTTGAAAATAGCGATCATAAGCTATACTTAATTTAAACCAGAATCACAAATTAAGCAATGAAATTAAGTGAAACACTTAATGAGGAACCAACTGATTCAGAAAACGAAGGTGAAATAATGAATAAATTATATTTAAGAAAATTAAGAACACCTTGTAAAAAACTATTTCAATGTACAAGAAAAAAAAGTACAAGTATCATATCATGATCAATTATTTATTTATTTCTTTCTTTATCTTTTTTTTGCTCTTTATTTTGTGTTTTCTCTTACTTCTGCTGATTCTAATAAGAAAAATATTAAAACCGTATTTATTCAAAAAAAAAAAACAAAAAAAAAAAACAAAAAAAAAAACGAATTGTTCACTCAGGTCACCTAACGATCTACCATACAAGTAGAATCAAAGAAAATGACAGGGGTACGCACTTACAACAATGCTATTGGACGCACATTTTACATTTAAGAAGGGGTAAGTGCGAACCCTGGCTTAAACCCAGACTGTTTAATGTATTAAACCAAAATAAACTATGTATACTATAAGTGATTATTACTAAATAAAAACAACTTACATTTGCTCACTTGGTCTTATTAAAAGGACAAATGAAGAATCACAGACACAACTCTCTCAAACTTCAAATCACAGTTGTTCGTAAGACACGTGGGATATCACTGATTGCGTTTCATCCATGCAAGCAAGTGCTGATCTCTAGTATTAAGAATTATCCCAAGGCAATTATCTAACATATTTAATATGTGCCAGAAGTTTTTTCCTGCTCATATTCACATAATTGAAGGTGGACGCACTTACCCCGCTAGGTAGGGAAAGTGCGTACCTTAGAATAGGTGTCATAAACTAGGTCATAAAACCTATGCTTATGGTTTATTTGACACATTATATGCTTGAACATCTTAGTAAAGGTTCTGGAAAGAAAACTAAAAAAAAATTGTGACTGTACAAGATTTTTCAACGGAGCAGCATCCTTGAGAACATGAACTTTGAAAAAAAGGGTACGCACTTACCAGAACTCACCCTACTATACAACCCAGTAGCAATCTTTTCAAGATCTTTCCATACACTTTTATAAATATTACTTTGTTTGAAAGCATGGGCGTCGCTGCCTGCTCAACATTGGGGGGGGGGGGGGACTTTGGAAAAATAGAAATATTAGGAAAAATTCATGTTTTTTAAAAACGTGCTTAGCCTTTGTAAAGACCAATGAACATCGCAATTTTCAAATAAGGACCACAAGGAGTTAATATTCTGACCCGTAGCGGGGACAAAAAATGGGGGGGGGGGGGTATGAAATTGCCGACCACTCATAAATTTTAAACAGAGGGAAAAGAATGGGTCCAACATCTTTTCTAAGAGGGAAGTCATAACTAGATCAGAGAGTTGAGAATGCGTTCCTAATCGTAAGTATATTATTTACCCAGAAGTAAGGAGGTACGGTGGTTTCTCCCCCGGATATTTTTTGGAATTTGTGGTCTTAAAAATGCATTTTAAACGATCTTTGGTAATGTTATGGGAGAATAGGTTCGAGTGCGCTCATCCGTCCATTTTTCGATATCGAAACGTTAAAAACTCCATTATTAACTCTGATTGTGCTATGGAAAGAGGGGATCTGGGATTTTTTTCGAAATTGTATTGCTAAAAACGCAATTTTAGACTATCTTTGCAGATAATACGTAGATTAGAGATTCGAGTTCCCTCTTTTCAGAAAATTATCTCTGAAAAATGCATTCTAAACAATTTTTGGCCATGGTAGTAGTTGAAGAGGTTCAGAGACGCTTCTCTGGATATTTTTAGATATTGAAATTTAAAAACACAAGTATAGATCATATCTGATTGTTTTAGGGAAAGGGAGGTCCGTAATTCTCCCATGGAACTGTTTTTGAAAATGTAACGTTAAAAACGCAGTTTTAGACTATCTGCGTAGATGTTAAGAGAGTGGAGATTTAAGGCCCACCCTTGAACTTTTTCAAAATTTTGAAGGGTCATCTTTGATAATTTTAAGAGGACAGACAAATATTCGGAAAGCGTTATTTCAGTTGACTTTTAATGATGTTAGGGCAGGAATTTTTAAGAACTCTCCGTCGGAAACAAAAGTTAAAGCCGTTTAGAACGAAATATAGGACGATCTTACACGTTGTTGACAAAAGACAGAAAAGGGAAGGGAGACGCCTTCTTTTTTAATTAGATATATGTTTATTCAAGCTGAAGCAGCAAAATAAATAAACAAAAAAAAAAAAGTTATACTCCCACATCTCACATTTTATGCTCACGTTACAGTATTCAAAATTCATGCATTTGATCAATAACAATGCAAAAGCTTAATTTAGTGCTTGAAGAAAAAATAATGTTTTTCATCCTGCTTTATCACGTCATAATTTTTACTTTTGATAAAAACAAATAATTAAAAACAATTAAATATAAGTTTTCAGGGAGAAGACTGTCTAAAAAGTTCTGACTTCTTAATATGCAGTGTAATATGCCAGGAAAAAAATTCCCTTTATAATTATTCATCTAGCATTTTGATCTTCAACAATATGTGAGAAATCTTTCTAATATTTTTTTTATTTAATTAATTTTTATTATTGTTTCTTATCCTCTCCTTCATAAAAGCATTTGTTTTGCTTCAATTGTGCCTATGCTAAGAACGATGATTTCACCTAATTTTGAAAGTTCCATTTTGAAATTTATATTTCTCAGTTAAAAATTAGGTTTGAAAATTTCAATTAAAAATAATTTGTATGAATAGTAACTTGCTTTTTTTAATGATGATAATTCAGTTCTTTTTACAAATTTTCATGGAAATGCAGCGATAAAATATTTTGTCGGTCCCAACTTTTTAAGAAGAATTTAGTTATTCAAATAATACTCAACTAAACAAGCCTTATTATTTCATCACTTAAAAGATAAAACAGAATATTTTTCACGTAAACTGTTTCTTGGTTATTTGAAGATATAATTCTAACTTAGAATAAAAATATTTCGTTTATCAACATTGCTAATATTGAACGTTTTCTTTGCAACTGAAATTTTATAAAAATGTATATCAATTAGTAACTGCAAAAATAAGAAAAAATAGTAAGTAAGCACGAAAATACAGGTAATTTTCTCTTGTTGTGTATTATTTAACTTGCTCAAAAATTTAAATTACTTCGATCAAAAAATAAGGATCTTAATACTGATTAGTATATGCTCATCGAAAATATTCCAATCAAATATCTTGTAATGTTCATTGTAAATAAATACGAATAAGCATTTCAGCTAAAAATCAGTTTAGTATAAAACTCTATATAAAGTCTACATATGTTAGGGGAGTATCATTAAAGGGCACACAAGGACGGATACAAGGGAGGGGCGATGGAAGCGATTGCCCCCTTTTTTGCGGACCTCTCCACCGGTAGTTTTTCTCTCGCGATGCTGAAACTCAAAAAAACTTTTTAGACAAGTTTTAAATGTTGGGGGAAGAAGGTTTGGGCCTCTCCGCCAGAAATATTTCGGAATTCATGTCCGAAATTTTTTTGATTAATATTTGTGAACCAGTATACATAATAAAAGTAAGTTATAAAGACCAATTGCCCTTCCTTTGAAAATTCCTAGATTTGCCCTTGTGAGCACAGCAGCATTTCCTTCTATGCATAAGCAATTTGTGATACTGATGTCTTAAAAATCGCTCCGTGCTCACTCTTACCCAGGGCCGCCGCTACCAGCGATGGGGGCCGGTACCTATTTTAATGCCGGGCCCCCATGCACCCCCCCCCCCCAAATTGCATATTTTAATGCTGTCCTTTCAGCACATTTGCAATTGTGAAAAAAAAAAAGCGAAAAAATATGTTTTTTTCGAAAATACTTTTTTTTTAGTTACGAAAGTGTGCACCTGATTTTATTTTCACGTTATTTGTGTCACCAGATGATTTTAAAAAGCGATGCAATTTCCTTTGCGCAAGTGTGTTTCATTCATTAGTGTTTGTACTAGCAATTGTTTCATATTGAGAATCGGCAGTGGAAAGCGAGATTTTTTTTTATTTGATGAAATTATTGACACTAAAACGGGAAAAACATATGTTCATAACCTTACGGGCCCCCCAAAGCTCCGGGCCCCGGTACTAAATTTCCAGTATCCCCCCCCCCCAAACGGCGGCCCTGCTCTTACCGTTAAAGGTATATGAAGTTAACAAGAAATTTTGTAATATCTTTTTTATGTTATAACAAAAACATTAAAATGAGTAAAACTTACATGATATCTTTCCTCCAAATATTATACTCTTTAGTGCCGTACTGGACCGATGCACTATGCTTTATGAAAGGATTCGCTTTTCACGAAGGAAGATCCTTCTCTAGCAGTTCTTCAAAAAAAAAAAAAAATAGTTACACATTAGTACCCCTCTTGAAGCCCCTTCCTCTCTGGGGGGGTCTACGGATGGTCAGAGAGGGATTTTTTAGGGCCCATTGTAATGCAGCTGGACAGTGTCTTCTTTCCTCGTTAAGAAGAGTGCAATAAAAGAGGGTGGTCTTATCTGGGACAGAATCATGAGAAGTATTTGAAATGGGTAAAAGTGCCCAAAAGGAAATTTATTTCTTAGATAGCAAGCTGCCACGTTTCCTAATTTTTAAGCAACGTTCTCAAAGGAGCTAATTCTAATATAATTTGTTTTTGCAAAAGAAGATATCCACACTTTTCTAGTGTTGTATATTCGGCGTTGTAATATATTGAATGAAAATCTTGAGGGGGACTTTTTTTCTGTTTGGTTCAAGAATACAAACCCCAAGGTCTATTTATTATTTCCAATGCCCCGTCGAGTAGGTGGGTGGTCAGAAAAAGGGAAAGTGTCAATTGTTGAATGGAGGGATTGGATCTTCTTATTTCCATGTTTTAAAGGGTTTTGTTACTAGAAGAAAAATAATTGCTCGGGTAAGGATGGCATAAAACGCAAAAAGCCCACAGTAGGAAACTGATTAATTCACAGATGGTTCATCAAGTGCAATATAGAGACGGAAGTTTTTATAATTTTAGTTCGGGCTGTAATTCTAATTTAATTTTGATACACAAATGATATCTAGCTCTGACCTTTTTTTTTCCCTCAAGTGTAAGAATTCCAAAGTATTGAGAGGAACTTTTCCTCAGTTCAAAATATCGGGGGGGACATGTTCCCGCCCCTCGTCCCCCCCCCCCCGCCAACGACGCCCGTGCAAGGGAAGATTGAAATCACATGTACTACACGTGTTAGTGGTAGTTTATCCATCAATGGTAGTCAAGAAACAAACTTATGGACTCAACAGCTAAATCCACTCCTATTTTAAAGATTATTTCTTAGTTTACATTCTCTGTACTAATGTACACATTTTACTTCCGCATTTTAATTACTATTTCCAGAAACAATGAAAAATAATAGTAGCTGCAAAATTTTTGTTATCAAATTTGCGAACAGATTGAGGGTAGGTGTAAGCCATTCTTTTTTTACCCGCAGTACATTTAAAATGAAAGTCAAAACTTTTTTCTTTTATCATTGCTATTATTTTTTAGCTAATATCTTAGTTTTATTTTAAGTTATATTTCAAAACCATTTACTTAAAGTAAATTTCTAAACGAAACAACTTTTAAGTAAGCATATTTTTTTTTTTTAAATCTAAAGAATATTTTTATCAGTTTGATTCGCACATTTTTCTCCTCTCAATTTAATTCAAACATATTGGCTGCTTTAGTGTTAATCTAAAGAAAAAAAAAACATTAAGATCATCTGGAATTTTTGTGCATTGTAATCAAGGAATCGAATGTTTATTTTGTTTCATAATTTTGAGGGTGAATCAAGCTGATAGAAATGGGCTTTAGATTTAAAATAAAAATATTTTTTATATTTTATTCTTGTATGAATTAACTTTCAGGACTTATTTAAACGTTACAAAATGAGAAACAAACCAGAAAATAATAATTCTGAGCTGTCACATCTCAGCCAGAAAGAAAAATGCTGATTGCAGTGATAAGAACTACATTATAATTTACTCTGTTTTTTTGCACCAAACTAACAATGATGGCTTTCTAGAATCTTTGGTTCATCACACAATAATAATTAAAAATCAAAAACTTATTTCAAATATTAAATGTATGTAACAAATAATCAAGTTTAAAGAAGCATCAGCGTTGAACTCACATTGAAACACGTATTGCGAAGGAGAGGGGAGTGGTGTACGTCGGGCACGACTGACGTCAAACCAATCAGGGATCCTTCTTGCGGCACTTTTAGGGCGATTAAAATTCTTAATAAGTAAAATTAAATAATTTTTGTGTGGAAAATGAATTGGATTTTGAAGTTAGGAAATCATTTTCTTAAGATAGCATAAAAATTTCGAAAGTGTAAGAAATGCTGTAATTATCTATTGAGGGGTGTGCCATCGCCTGTGTGTGTGGGGAGGGGGATGAGAGCTGTGTTAACTGCAATTTATGATTTTAAGTTTTTAATTCTTGGTCTCTCAGAGCAAAATGTCTGGTCTACCCACTTCTTCAAAATACTGTCACTATTTCTATTTCTCATCCTTGAAGTTATGTGGACATGATTTCTCCTATCCACATAATTAATCACCATTTACATATTCATAGCTCAGTAACATTGTCTTTTTAAAAATCTATTATGAAAAGTCACTCTCCAACCTGGTTCAGAACATTTGCATCTGATGGAAATAATCTTGCCATTTATAGCTGATATATTTTTCTAACCTGTTTTCTGTTATCACGAGAGAGCTTCTTTATTTCTTTATCAAATTCCATGATTTGCTCCTCATTTTGAAGCATATCATGTGGGCCAGTGACCAAAAATAGATCCACTGTTTAAAAAATTGTTTTTGAGTCGAAATAACCTTTTTCCCCCTGTTTTTAATTAAATTACTTCAATGAACAGTATTCGAAAACTAAGATGCCGTGCCGCTGTTGGATAGAGCGTTGTGCTATAAACGTGAAGGTCATAGATTTGATCCTATGATAGATTCTTATATGTAACCTAAACTCATTGTTGAATTTAAAACCTCATAACTAATTATTTCTTATCTTTTTATGCCTTTTAAGAGCTACTTATTAGTTCTTGAGGCAATACAAACAATTGTTATTTGAAATAAACTTTTCAGATATTTTGCAATATTTGCAGCATATATTACGACGATCATTTTTTTCTTGTTTTGTCAGATCTAAATATATATTTTTAACCGACTTCGAAAAAGGAGGAGGTTCTCAATTCAAAGCGTATACTTTTTTTTTTTTTGTTTGTTCGCACATAACATCTGATCTACTGAACCGATTTGGACAATTTTTTTTTAATCGACAGGAGATGGTGTAACTTAGGTACCATGTACTCATATGACGATATTTGTTCACTAGAAAAAAAGTTATGATCGAAAAACTAACATTTCATGTCATTTAAAACAATATCTGCTATCGTAAATCCTTACTTCAATGAGCGACCCGATGGTCAAGTAGTTATGCACGTCAGGTTGAAGTTCCTGATGGAATGAGATCGAGTCCAGGTCTGCAAGAATTTTTTTGAATAGCTGCATGTTTTTTTTTAAAATGATTTTAATGATTGTAATGTCCTTATGCAGGTACATCCTCCCATGGGAGTGTGCCCCATATTTTTTTATGGTACAAAATGAGTTTTGGTCGGATCTTTGTTAAAATTGCCAATGGGGTCCTTCGATGCTATAGAATTTTCTTGACGTTTGCGCCATTTTTGAGGGCTTTGAATCGATTGTGGCAATAAATGGTTTTTGATTTGCGGCACCTGTATTATTTTTTCAAAAATTATATACACAATCAATTATATTATGTTAAGTTTTGTACCTTATAAAATTCTGTATTTTATACCTTGCATTTACGTCAAATTCAAGGTAAAATTAAAAGTCAAAAATTCTGAAGATGATAAATATATGTTAAAAATTAAAGTAACTATTTTTTGTGATTTTCATATTGGTTGTGACCAAAAAACATCATTACAAACAAATAAAATGTATCAAACACCATGAGTGTTGAGTTATTGGGAAAAATCTGCTGTATAATGTTTTTTTGCACTGCGAGGGGGGGTGGTATGAACGATCATTAAAAGTTTTTAAAAGTAAGATTTTGATTTGTGGTGTTTGAAAAAAGCTCTCAGAAAAGAGTCCACTTATTTTCCATGAAAAGCAAAAACTTGCACCAATTTTCCAAGTCTTACTCTAACTCCTTCTCCCACAATTCAAATTACTTACTTTTACTTTCAATTTTTAACCGACTTTTTTGTCTGTTTGTTCGCACATAACATCTGATCTACTGAACCGATTTGGACGATTTTTTTTTAAATCGATAGGAGATGGTTAACTTAGGTACCATGTATTCATATGACGATATTTGTTCACTAGAAAAAAAGTGATGATCGAAAAACTAAAATTTCATGTTATTAAAAAACAATATGTGCTATCGTAAATCCTTACTTCAATGAGCGACCCGATGGTCAAGTGGTTAAAAGCGTTGGGTTGAAGTTCCTGATGGAATGAGATCGAGTCCAGGTCTGCAAGTTTTTTGAACAGCTGCATGGTTTTTTAACTACATTTTGATTATTTTAAGTGCATTTACGCTAAAAAGAATGAAATAAAATATTTTTGAAAAACAAAAATAGAACCGACTTCAGTTGGAAATTGCTCTGAAAAGTAAAAAATAATTTTTTTCTTTGAACACCATCGAAACTACTTTTAAACATAAGTTTTGAAGTCGGCGCAAAAACAATGTATAGATTCATACGCAACTACAATTCAACTATAAATATAAATTTTAATGGTTCATTTCATTGATTACCACACATTCGTGTAATGGTACAAATATTCTGCTTTTGATTTTCAATGGTTTCTTTGAAAAAATGTTGGCAAAATATGGTTAAATATCATTTTACCTATCGTTTTTGCGCCGACTTCAAAACTTATGTTTAAAAGTAGTTTCGATGATGTTCAAAGAAAAAAATTATTTTTTACTTTTTAGAGCAATTTCCAACTGAAGTCGGTTCTATTTTTGTTTTTCAAAAATATTTTTGAGATAGTAAATTTCCTTTCACCTCTATCGAGCTCAATGTGATACCCCAAAAGCTCTGATGCTTTTTTTACCTTTCAAAATTCCTTTAAGAAATATGATGGGGATCTCTAAAAAGTTTTTATCTTCTCGAGGATAGAGCTGTTCAAGTTGATTTTGTTTAACTCAACAAATCTTATGTATTTGTTGCCTCTTTTGCATTAAGTGAAATATCAAATATGACAATATGCATATTACTGTGATAGGTAGAACTCTACAAATATTTAAAATTGTTTCAACATTGTAATTTCACTATCAACATTTCATGACCTGCTGATAACCAAGTTGATGTAACTATATCTGCGTTAAGCATAATTTAAAGAAAACTAGCGCCTAGCGATCCTGAGAAAAACTTTGTTGATATTTTTCTCAGTAAGGTCACCAGCTTACTGAGGTTGTATCAAAAAACAGACTTGGTCATTAGTTTATAGTCAGGCTTTGATAAGTTGACTTCTGTGTCACTGAGGCTTAAGCGTCACCTTTGATGTACAATAGAGTTCGTGGATTATTTTGCATTTAAAGCTGCTTTTAGTGGAATTTAATGATTTTTTAAAATTTATTTGGCGAATTATTTGAAATTACAAAGGAACTTTTACTGGATTTTTGAAGGGTGTGTGTGCTAATTTGAGTTAAGGAAAAGATTGTTTTACTTCAGGGATGGGGGGTCATTTATTCAAGGAAATTCTTTTAAATTCTTAGCACGAGCATCGCCGTGTAAGTAAACTTAGTGTACAATGAAGCAGAAATATTCAACAGGCTATACATGGTCTGCAGGCGACCAGTCAAGTTTTTCGACCCTGTCGAAAAGAGGTAATGGAGTTGCCCCAACTGCTTCATAGTTTAGGAAAATATATTGTGGTACTTTCTTTTGTCATCGGGAAAAAATAAATTCATTCTTTCTAGAAACCTTTATTGTATAAATAACGTAAAAACACAAAATATAGAAAAGACATGAACTGAAGTATCTAAATTTCCATAGAAAAGTGTTTTGATGAATGTAACATAAATAGAAATATGATCTTTTGGTTACATGACTAATTACAAGAATCAAAATAAATACATAAAATAAATAAAGTAATCTTATAAATATGTAAAATGTTCAGAAGATTTTATGACAAGGAGTTTGAATCATAAATACTCAAGAATAATAAATACAGTCAAATCTTGTTAATTAGAACGCGCTTCAGAGGGATTATTGTTAAGACAAACCAAATTTTCAATCCCTGTCCTGTTTTTTGTTGTTTATTTATATTTTCGAATTAGACAAATCGATTTTACAGGTCCCTTGGAATTCATTCTAACGAGTTTCGGCTGTATTTGCATTGTCTCAAATTGCCAGAGTTTGTCAAAGAAGGTAAGATATATAATAATATCAAACTAAAACAAAGGTGTAATTGCTTTGGCATAAAAACTTTTTCGTAACTTAGAAAAAATACTTGAATACACTGAATTACTCACATCACATTTCTTAAATTTTAAATTGTTTAAGAAAGGATTATTATTTCTGAGAGAGGAACACTGAAACTTTTTGGGTCAATTCAAAAAATGAAGGAATTTCTTGAAGGAGGGCTTATGTTAAAATATTTTTATACATGCCCTTAATTCTCCTAGCTATTCATTCAATTATTGCTTGGTAATTGCTCTTTAGTGATTATTTGAAACTGGAAAATCTTCAATCTTCAAGCTAGAAATGAATTGGTGAGGAGCAAAATGGTAATAACTTTCTCACGCAGTTTAAATAGATTGAATCATGAGTTAGCTTGAGATAATACATAAAATAAATTGTTCTTTGTCAAGCTAAAATTAAAAAAAAAAAAATCTTTCAAAGGTTGTCTGAATTTTTTGTTAGTAAATTACGTTATGACTACACCTTTGTGAACGCATGGGCCGTTTTTTCCTTCCAATAATGTAGGCCATAGATATGTCTTGATGTGCTCAGATTCTTGATTAGATGAATGAAAACGGACAT
Organism: Uloborus plumipes; assembly: GCA_038373865.1. Lineage (NCBI taxonomy): Eukaryota > Metazoa > Arthropoda > Arachnida > Araneae > Uloboridae > Uloborus > Uloborus plumipes. The sequence continues at coordinate 97,070 of JAXGGA010000366.1, read as the reverse complement.
GTAGATCTCGACGAAAAGTCCTAGCATCATATTCAATAACAAAAGGAGGATACTGATTAGAAAGACTCCATGCTAGACGGACACAATCTTTAATGTAATGCTTCAGGCCTTCACATTTTTTCAAGGATGGATAGTCATAAAGTGTGGCCCAAATTTGTGATAAAACCTCCTGGAAAAAAAAAGAAATCAAATTACTTCAGCTGCTTCTTGAATTTCAAGGCTAGGCATCAGCTAGGCACATTCTGTCACAGTAGATTAGGATCTATCGTGAACTTCTCGGATCACTTCAGTAACAAAGTAAGTTGCTTTAGTAATCTCTTTTTTTTTTGGAAAAAAACTATCCAGGTCATTAAAAGCGTCTACCTCTATCACTGGTATAGACATATACATATACCCTGAAAACGAATTGACGCACAAATTCCCTTTTTAAAATTTAATCACTTTTTTATGAATACGATCGCAAATAAAATATTTTAAGGAAACTTTGTCTGCTTCTTGGTGGGCTATTTTGCCAGTGACGCATCAGTTGAAATTCAACATTGTTCAGCTGAGTGGAGTGAAAAACACGAAAGTAAGAAATATGAAACGACTATGTGCTGGGAAACATGTCATTCACCAAGCAATGGAACATCAGAATTGGATGTGGGCAACTGAATTTTACGCGGCCCCTGATTTATAAAAACAAAATGGCATTTGAAATAAATAAAATTTATGCAGAATTTACGATTACGGGAGATCCATGTAAAATCAGCCAATCAGTTATGGATTTCGATTTCAACATCAGATTTCAGAATTTTTTTATTTATAAATTAAAAAAATGGTAAAACTCGATAACTATGCCCAAGTATTCAAGATGCCTACAGTAAATTTCAATGCAGACAACTACATGACATTGATTGGAATTCAATGGCACTTACTGTACTAAAAGTTATGGCATATATTAATGATAATGAGCAAAAACCTGATTTTGGATATTCCTCAGGAAATCAATATTTAAGGATATTTGCAATCACAAGCATAGTAGCACTGGGTTGAACTAGTGACTGAACTAATGACTGACATGTCGGTAGCTGCCCATAGCAACGATACTCGAGCATGATTTTAAAGATCAAGGATGGTATCTAGAATTGTTCTGCTTAGATTGCAAACTAAAAGTCAATAGAGTGGAAAATTTTGGAACACACCAAAAGTACTGAAAGAAAAGAGGGGCAGTGGTAGTTTTTGACAAGTGACGAGCTGCATTATAACTACATAATCTTAAAATTTTTAGAAATTTCTATGACAAATTGACAGCCAAAGATTGCGTCGTAGCAAGCTCAAATTTCAAGTATAAGTATATATGTATATATATATATATATATATATATATATATATATATATATATATATATCAGGCTTGGAGTCAATTACGAGAAAATGTAATCGATTACGATTACGATTACGAGCGTGAAAAATTGGAGATTACAATTACGATTACGATTACAACCCTCTGCCAAATCGCTATTACGATTACAGCAACGATTAGATTACGCAAAAAAATGTAATCGATTACGATTATTATCTGCCGATTACGATTTTGATTACACGATTACAGATTTGTGAGAAATATTTATAGACAGAGGAGGATCCAAAAGTTTTGAAAGGGGGAGGTGTCAAGTTTTAGTGTGCTAGTTTTATACCTTATCAGTTGAGTGGAAGAAAAATGAAACATGTAAAAGTACTTTCTTAAAAATATTACACAATATTGCACAGTTAGTAATATTTTTATAGCATTTTGTCAAATTAACCATCTATTTATTCTGGTAAAAATTACTATCAGGAAAAATATAAATATATGCAATTTATAAATTGTTTTAATGTAATTAGTATTAGAATAATAAAATTCTCAAATGATATTCTTATAAGATTTAACATTTTTCATACCTAATGCATGCAGGAGCGCCCCGATGGGAGGTCACGGGAGGTCATTGTGACCTTCCAATAATTTTCGCGCACATTTTGCTGACGATTCGGCAATTTGAAGGCAATATTACAATATTGAGATTACTTGTTCTTTTTAGTTTTTAGAATTTTTTAAAAAAGATGTCTAATGTTTTTTCTCACTAAATGTTATGCATGTACGACATGTGTGCGTGCTTGTATTGTATCATTCAGTAAAATAATATCATTCGGTTTTCCATAAAAAATATTGGAACTTCATTCGGCAAATTGATGATTTTCCCCCTCCCAAAAATTTTAGTTCGGGGCGCCCCTGAATGCAGGGACAAAATTATTGTTTCCATGAGAGCAAGATTGATAAGTGTTGTGCAAATCATAAAATGCGTTTTTCATCGCGGGGCAGTATATATATAATGTATATAACATATATAATGCTCATTCGCGACAGCAGTGTCATAGCTGAAGAATTATGATTTTTGATCCACTAATTTTATAGAGATGATTGTAACTAATGTGTAATCTTAACTTGAAGATTTATTTATTTATTTTGCGTGTGTGTGAGACCATTTTATAATAATACTAGCTTTATACCCGGCGTTGCCCGGGTGCGTATTAATACAACATAGCATTCAGAAAAGAAAAAAAAATTGGAAGAATTCTATTCTTATTTGTATAAAATAGCACCAGCTAAAAGCGAAACATGTATAAGGCTTTTAATTCATGTTTTTGCATAATTCCTCTGATAGGAGGATAAGAAAAAAATTTTCTGTATCATACATATTTTGTGCCAAATGAGAACATGAATTATAATTACTAGTTAAGGATTCCGGGCTGTTGTGCCGTGGTCTGAATGGCTTTAATCCATACGTTTCGATTGCAACTGCGGCGGTCATCTTCAGTGGGTGTCGTTGATTGAAGATGACCGCCGCAGTTGCGATCGAAACGTATGGATTAAAGCCATTCAGACCACGGTACAACAGCCCGGAATCCTTAACTAGTATTTACTCCGGTAGTGAAAGCCTTCATTCTTACATTGAATTATAATTGTTTTTAACTTATTTCATGCTAAAATGAAATAGGTGAGCCTTGAAATGAAAATTCATTGTTTTAATTTTAATCTTTGTTGGAAAATGCTGATATTTAAATACCATAAATTTTATCAATTTGTAACCTAAAGGCTCATGTCGATTAAAAAAATAAGCCTAATAATAGGCTAGATTCCTATAAAAGGGTCATTTTTTGACAAAAAACTTGAATTTGAGCTTTTTAGATTTTTTAAAATTTCAAGACCCCGCCTATGAGAATTCTAGGGCATCATGTCACGTTTGATGAAAATCTGACGCAAACTGTGGATTTGCATAGAGAACAAGTATACAAACATACAAGCATTCACTCATTTTTATAGATATGGATTTTATGTCACAGTTTTTAAGGTATACTAAAGTGCTATTATTGGCACTAAAAACATGAAATTAAAATAATAAACATTAATACAAAAGTAAATTATCTTTTTGCGCTTTGAATAATTTCAATAAGTGCTTAAAAATAAATCATAGGCATTTAGTCTTGTTCATAAGCAACCCAGGTAGCACAAAAAGCGTTTAAACGTTTTATAAACGTTTTTAATCCGTTGTCACAACGTTAATAACCATTTTACAACCTTTAAAAAACGAAGTGTGCTACTTGGGAATGTTTTAAAAATCCGTAAATACATCACTTTTTCTTTTATATGCTTAATGATTAAAAAAATATCAGCATTAAAGTGTAAAGCATAAACTTAAGACTAAATTATATGTGAAAATATTTTTAAAAAAAGTCACCAGATCGCAAATGAGAGTACTGTATTGCAAATATATATTGAATAACTAAGGCACAGTTGCAAATTCCCTCTTATTTTGAAAAATGTCCTCCTCTTTTACTAATGGAAAAAAAAGGGAAAAAATCAAAAACCATGCAACTGTTTTGAGTCCTGTTAAGGCGAAAAGTATGTGTTTGTAATTTGATACTACTGTCCTCGCCCGAGGAAGGGCAGGGTAGGGCAGCTTTGTTTGTAGCTCTCATTGACAGCTGATGAAAGGGAAAATTGATGACCCATCCTGAAAATCAGGAGAGACGGTCTTGTCATAGCGCCTACGGTTGCAAAGCACTTACGTTAGGGCTCGCTTTATGACTCGCTAGACGAGCACGAAACAACTTGCTGTCTTTCTGCAGCTTGCATTGAACCGGGACCCCCGAGACAAAGAACACGCTCCTTCCCTCGAGTGATTTTTCACGGGGGCCGCAATTGAATTCTTATGTTTTAGCGAACGCAACTTAGAAGCTTTCACTTTCAGCAAGTCTGGATTACACGATTACAAGGCTAAATTACGATTATTTAAAGTTAGATTACAATTACGATTACGGAAGAAATACTTGATTAAAATTACGATTACACGATTACGAGAGTCCCATTTCCTAATTATGATTATGATTACGATTACCCAAAAATGTAATCGATTACACAGATTACGATTACGTAATCGGCGATTACTCCAAGCCTGATATATATATATATATATATATATATATATATATATATATATATATATATATATATATATATAATATATATATATATATATATATATATATAGGGACAATCACAGAAGACAATTAAATGAAAATTATGTATAAATTTATAAGAAATGTTGAATTTATGGAAGATTTCTCAAAGTCAGGGGAGGGGGACAATTGACCCCCTCCTCCACCCTACCCCACAAAAAAGACCGGCCTGCCCTGTATAATCTGGCATAGCCAGAAAACAATTTCGGAAGGGGAATGTAGTTAGTTTTATCAATTTTCTGTGGTCGAAAAAGGACATTTTCTGAGTTTTGTGGGGTGGATTTCTTAAAATCCCATCCTTGGCTGTATACCCCTGTATGTAATAATAGAAAATATAGTGTTAAGCCTGAAGTTGCTTTAATATTTGCAAAAGAGATTCAAATTGTAAGGATTTTTTTTCCAGATTTGATAATTACATTTTGCTATAGTGAGATATTGAAATTATTACAATTTTTCAAAACGTTAACTGCAGCTATGGGGTATTCCAAGTCAACCTTCATGACCTATATTTCCTCAATCGTTCGTCCTAGATGCATACTTCCAATTGCAAATTTACTTGAAATGAGGTAAGGAGCTGAAATATTGAAAGTTTGAACCAAAAAAATAATTAAGTCAAAAAATACGAAATCTAACTTTTTATAGGGACTCCGGGTACCCAAACTTATATTTAGGGAAAGAATATCCATTGAAAAATAATACCAACAAAAAAAAAAAAGACATTTGTGCGATAAAAATTCGCGGAGATATTCGAGTTTTAAATGCGCAGGGCCCATAAACAAATTGACAAAAGAAAATTTTAGCCCTACCTGAGGAATAACGAGCTTTTAGATTAGGTACGATGATAAAATTTGTTTCGTCCATGTCAGAAAACATTCGCTTCTCATTGTATTCAAAAATAAATACAGATGCTACACAAGGGCGGATCCAGCTTCTAGTTAAGGAGGGGGTCATTTTTGGAAAGGGGGATATTAAACACACGAAATATGTGGAATCTAGGAAATAATATGCAAAATTAAACACAGAAATTTTACATTGCTTTCTTGCAAATCAAAATAAAAATAAAAACAAAATTTGCGAAAACAATGTGTTAGAAATGAATATCATTTGCTTTAATCGATTATAATAGCTGCTCAAAATCGATTATAATAGCTGCTGAGTGACACATTTCGTTGCGCATAAAATGCGGTTCTGCAAATCGATTTTGCTCAATGAATCTACCTCGTAGACTTTACGTTTTGAAAAACCTCAGAGGAAAAAATCAAGAGGACTAAGATCTGGGGATCGAGGGGACCATTCCAAAAGCCATCCATATCCAATATTATTATTAAACATACTACGTAGAAGTGCTCTGGTAGTTGCTGGTTTATATGCCGGTGCTTCGTCATGCTGAAACCAAATTTTACTAAGATCTACGAGCAAAACATGATTATCTAGAAAGTCAGATAAATATCCACGTAATATATCGTTATACTTTTCAGCGGTTAACGCTGGGGCGGCCCTAGCGCCGGACATTCCGGACCCCTGTCCGGGGCGGCATATTTTAGGGGCGGCATTTGGACTCGAATATGATTGAGATAAAATAAAGTTATATTTGGGCTAAAATAAAGTTTTCTTCAAGGAAAGAAAAGTATGAACGAATTTTAAATAGATTCGTTCATACGTCGAATTTTACAACGAACATAATTCTTTTCGTACTTCGGAATTCAGAAAGGTATGAATGTAGCAATGTTTATGAGTGTTATTTAAATGTACCCCCCCCTCCCTCAGTGCAACATTTTGGTTGTTTCAACATAACCTATTAAAATAAACGAATCACCGATTTAAAAGAACCACAAGCACAAGCAATTTTTACTTTGATTTTAATTTGCAAAAGTTATAACTTTTAAAAGGTGTTATTTTTGTAGTCTTAATTACCCCCAAAATGCAGCATTTTAAGTCAATTTTTCAAAAATTTCCTCGGGGGAGAAACCCCCGAACCCCTTGAAATTGCGGATATTCTCTACTTCATTAAAAAGTCACTGCTTCACTTTAGTCATACCTCTTCCCCCTCCCCCCCCCACACACACTTAAAGGGGGAATTAAAAAAAAAAGAAAAGAGTAAAGACAGCACGAAGTGTAAAAAACGACAGGTAAAGAAATAATAAAATACATGAGGTTCTGTATCAGCGACAAAAAAGACATAGGTGACAAAAAATGTCTGTTCTGCCTACAACAAAGTTTTCCGAACTACAAAAGGGGACCAATATCTAAAATAGCTTAGGGCGACATTCGGTCAAAATCCGACCTGAATACAAGATTTTATTTTGTCACTCTGTTTTTAATTCCCAACATCTATTTATTGAGTTGTACAGTTTTTAGCAATTTATTATTTTTCAAACTTTAATCGTGGAAATGGGCGGCATTTTGCATTTTTGTCCGGGGCGGCAAAACTGCTAGGGCCACCCCTGGGTTAACGTGCCATCAAAAAAGAAGGGTCCCACTAACGTTCCTTTACAAATGCTGCACCAAATATCAACAGACCATCGCACCTGATGCTTACTGGATCATTGGATATGCGGATTCTGCATAGCCCAGAAACGAGTATTTTGGCTATTGACAACAGCAGTTCTTGAGAACGTACATTCGTCTGTCCATACAATGTTATCCAAAAACGACGGATCCGTTTCTAACTTGTTCATTATAAAATTGCTAAAATCGAACCTTCTATCATCGTCTCCAGGCAAAAACGCTTGCACCAATTGTGGTCGATAAGGATAAGCACCATGTGCATTTAAAACTTTCCATACGTGTATTCTTGAGCAGCTAATGTCTGTAAGACTTGACTGCGGATAGGCAAGAGCATATCCCAAAATCTCTTCGTCTGTGATTAATATTTTCGAAGTGCTGGCTCTATTGAGTTTTGCCACGCTACCCGTTTCTCGTAAACGCTTTACAACATCTAAAACCTTACGTGTCTATGGTTTGGTATCATTTGGAAACTTGATTGCGTATTGTCTAGCAGCTTCAGTCCCATTGCGATTACATTGTCCTTAAAGCAACACCATTTCTACATACTGTTCCGTAGTGTACATCGAAACTTCAAGCCTTAACGAAATGGATCAAGTTAAGCCGATTTTATTCTGCAGTGAAGGGCCTACGTTATTTCAAGTAATCACTACAGTATACAGTCGGTAAATTTACATTTTCGCGAATTCAGCGAGACATTTTCATTCTTTCTTATTCCATTTTTTTCGTATTTTAATTCCCATGTTAAATAACTTTTACAGTTAAATATATTTTAGGGGTGTATATGGCCCCCAAAATCACTTAAAATAACGCTAGTGTAAAGTGGTATAAGTCATAGAGTTTCATGTTTCATTTCTCCATGGATTTTGATCGCACAAATGTCATTTTTTTTGTGTTAGTATTATTTTTCAATCGAGATTCTTTCCCTAAAGATAAGTTTGGGGACCCGGAGCCCCTATAAAAAGTTAAATTTTTTATTTCTTAACCAGTTATTTTTTTTCTCTTCAAACTTTACATATCTTAACTCTCCTCCTCATTTCGAGCAATTTTGCAAACAGAAGTATGCATCTAGGACGAACGGTTGAGGAAATAGAGGTCATGAAGGTTAACTTGGAACACCCTGTATATGTATATATATATACACACACAATAGTTGATGCTTGATTTTACGAACCTCTAATTCACGAAATTTCACGATTTTACAAACAGCTTATCAGGCTCGAAAATCTTTTTTTTTCTCTGAAGCAATGCTATTCCATGTTACAAAATCTTGATTTCATGAACAAGTTTCGTGTTCAGAAGAGTTCGTAAAATCGACATCAACTGAACATAAAAGTAAAAAACCTGCCAAGGGGGGAAAAAAGCTGTGATTACTTTGAAAACAAGAATTAAAAATTATCTTACATCTAAATTTTTCCGTAGATCAAATTTGTCGACTGAATTTTTCAGGTACGTGCTTATGCAGAAGTCGAGATCTCGAATAGTAGGATCTAATCTTTCTCTCTCTTCAGATATCTGTAGAATATGTCTTACCCGAGATCGAATCTCACATATTGTGTTATACACAGATCGGAAGGAGAGCTGTGGAAAAGTAGAAAATTAAATATTAGTTTAAATAATATACGGCAATACCTGTCTTCTTCTTCATGCCGTATATTTTAACAAGAACTGTGTGAATATATCACACATTTTGAAATTTAAGACAAATACAACATGAAAATTCAAACGAAAAATCATTCCTTTATTACATCAGCAAATATTTAATATGCGATATTTACTACATAAATAATTAAACTGTATATTATTTTGTTGAAGTGATATTTATATGCAGCTCTAAACATTATAAAGCGCAAATTTGATGTGAAAATTATATGCAAGTGAAAATTATATGCAGAATCATAAGGATTCCTTGGTGCAGGAAATTAGAGGCCTAGTGGATCAAAACTCGGTGTTTTGTCTCATAGCAGCTTTTTCTTACACTGAAGAAACTCTCACTATGATTCTGAAAACACGTGTATTGACTTTTCACAGCGAAAGTTGAACAGTCTGAGCAGTAGAGTGATCCATAACTATAGGCGAAAAACTAATTTATATTTTTATTAGTCTCACCCTTATTTCTTTCCCTTTGGGTCAGTAAGTAATTGGTAAAAATTCAAAAAAAAAAAAAAATAATAATAATAATAATAACACGTGCAGCAAAGGGAATGAAAGATGAAGTAAATCATTCAAATTCCTCAATTTTAAAAATAACAGTTTTTTTTTTATATTTCCATTTAAATTTAAAACGAGTATTGAATAGAAAAAATAGCTAAATGAAGAACTGAAATTGCTTAGCCACAAATTACAGTCGTTATAGCATTACTAGGGGGCACCGCCCTTGCAAACTGTCTTTCACCATCCCTTGGAACTGTAAGCAGTTCCATTTGGATGGGCTCGCGATCTGAACTCGCAGCTCTAGTTTGCTGCATGTTAACTATATCATTATAGTTAATATGGGGGTACGTTGTCAATAGTGTTCTTATACGGGTCATTTAAAACTATATTTTGATGCATATTTGATATTGTTTAGTTTGTTCTAGTATCCAGTACACAAAAAATAATACTTTAATATTTATTTAAAATGGAAGGAAAAAAAAACAAAGCAGATTTTATTTTTTTAAAAATTGTCTTATTTACAGCCTCAGCGACACCACTTAAAATTAAAGGCGCCTAATTAACCTAATTTTCTTTTGTTGTTAATTTTAGACCAAATGTAAAAAAAATCAGAGGGTGAGTCTTAAGAAAAAACAAAGTTGAAAAGTAATGCCCACTCTACTGCACACTAATAATTTTCAATGCTTTCTTTTGTTGTTCGCTGCTTTAGGAAAACAACAGTTACTCAGAGAATCTCACAAAATATTAAGTACAGACCATCTAACGGTTTAAAATTGTTTAAAAGTCATAAAGTAGTTGACCAACCGGAAGACATCAGAAATGTATGATCAAATTTTTCCAATTGTTTTTCGAAGACAACCATTCTCTTCTAGTTCTGTAAATAACTGCAGTTTAATTTGACTCAATTGTAATTAAAAAAAGAAAAAAAAAACACCAATTAATTTATTGAAACGATCCGTTCTGATAAACTAATTTTACCCAAAGAGTTATACCTAAAGAGTTAAATATTTAGAGTATTTACATTAAGACAACCTCTATTAGTATAGTTGTATTGTGGATAAAGTAAATATGATCAGTGTTTGCTTTTCATTATATGTATGCAAATGCTGACGAACGCGTATAAATTAAGTTAACATTTAAAATAAAAATAAGGAATAAATTAGTTGTTAACATGACTGGATATTCATACTTTTTTCGGACAAGTGTAAGTCAGATGGCTTTATTAAATCGAAAGTGTTTAGTATAATATCACTCATATCAGCATTAAAAGATAGATTTGAAATATATCTTTATTTTATAAAAGACAAAAGTCTGTATTTAAACATCGCCTAGGTCAGTGGTTGTTGAAATCGTAACATTTTAACTGCATCCAATATTGCTTTGGCCTTAAACAATTAAGTTGGTAACAATATCATTCAAACGTAGGCTCTTTGTTGTTTTTTTTAGCGGAGCATTGCTTATAGCACATACTTGGATACTAATAACGTGATTTAAAACGTCAGTCAGCAAAGATTACTCAAAATTTCTACATGTGACGTCTCGCTAGTAAACATGCAGGACGGACTCTGACAAGGAAATGTTTATGCTAGGATCCAATCCAATCATGGTAAACCTGATATTAGGAGCGTTTATAACCTATAGCATCGCACTGTGTTTGATGTTATGTAAAGCAGAGAGTTGCTTCAAGTTTGCGTCGTTTCAAACTTTTCAAATATTTTTGCCTTATATCCTTTAAAAGAAAATTTATCCGTGTCTTCATTTTTACTCACAGAAGATACGCTAAAAATAGAAAACAAAAAAAGATTCAAAACCAGAGTGTTTTGAATTGGTTTTGATAATGAACAAGTTATTTAAAATAAAAAACAATACATTATTTTAAATTTAAATTCAAATAAATGCCTTCTTCAATTGATAACGTGTTGATGAGAGTCTGCTGTGAAAAAGAGGTACTTGAACAAAGTTTGTTACTTGATTTTTGGTGGATCCTTATCCTAAATTTAAAACTCCAATAAACATATATACGTAGGTATAGATTCAGTGCCAACTGTGAAATTACCCTAGCAGCATCATCTCATCGACCGATGATCGGCCATTCATCGAAACCCGATGAAATTCTCATCGGCCGATGATCCAATATGTTTCATCGGCCGAGCAGAATCCGAGCAGCAAAATCCGATGAGAATACGATGAGATTTGGAGCAATTTACGAGCAGAACAGTCCCGTGCCGAGGAATTTCATCGGGAAACTTGATCGGAAGGATATCGTTTTCCGATGGAATATAGCTCATCTTATTTTCATCGGGAAAGTTGATCGGAAGGATATCGATTTCCGATGAAAAGTAGCTCATCGAAAACCGTGCTCGGATACTGATCGGAACGATGTCATCGTGCGTTACAGGATCAGTTTACGAGGAGTTTGTTGATCGGCCGAGCAAAACCCGATGAGTTGATGCTACTTGGGTAGGCCTTACTGCGTTTGTGTTCATAACTAATAGTTTGGTTAATAACAAATACGAGGTTTTTATACCGTTTACAGCAAAACATCATTGATTTTGGTATAACTTATATATGACATGGTAAAAATCATAGTCATATGGATGGCAGTTTTAAGCATTGTAACCTAATTTATTTTCATTTTTATAAAGAGAAAAATATTTTAGAGCATATTTTTGCTTATGTCTAATCTTCCTAACTATTTTTCTGTAAGCTTACAGAGAATTCTGGTGTAATATTACGCATAAATTAGTGAAACCTTATGATATACACTGGCGGAAGAAAAATCCCAACACCAAGAAAAATTGCCGTAGAGTAATGAAATTTGGGTAATGCAATTGTCTAGCTAACATGTTTAATTGATTAAATGTACACGATCACTGGCTAATTTAAGCTCAAGAAAATGCTGTGCAAATGTGAAATTATGTTAATTTAATAGAGGGATAATACCTCCAGAATTTTGAAGGTAAGCCTGCAAGCGTGCATGCATTATGTCATACAGGTGCCGAATGTCACTTTGTGGTATGGAGTTCCATGCGTGTTGCACTTGCTGTGTCAATACTAGGACCGTCATTGCTGACTGTGGATGATGCTCGAGGTGCCACCCCATGATATCCCATACGTTATCAATTGGAGACAGACCTGGTGATTTTGCAGGTCATGGTAACATGTCAGCACTCTGTAGAGCACATTGCGTTACAGCAGCGATGTGAGGGCGAGCGTTATCCGGTTGGAAAACGCCCCCTAGAATGCTACTCATGAAGGGCTGTACTACTGGTTAAATTACCAGACTGACGACAAATTTTCAGTCAGTGAGTTTGGGATAACCACAAGAATGCCCCTGCAGTCGTAGGAAATTGCTCCAGAGACCATAACTCCAGGTGTGAGTCCCGTGTGTCTAGGCCGTAGACCGCTTGGATGCAAGCGGTCCCCTGGCCTCCTTCTGACCAATATACAGCCACCACTGGCACTAATTCAGAATCTGTTTTCATCAAAAATTACAACAGATATCCACTCCGACCTCCAGTGAGCTCTGTCGTGGCACCATTGCCGTCGGAAAAGGCAATGGTTTCCAGTCAATGGAATACCGGCTACAGGCTGCCTGGCTCGGAGCTGTCCTTGAAGTAAACAGTTTCTTACCGTTCCTTGGGTCACGACGGTACCAATTGCAGCTCGAATGTCAGCCGCAGATGCAGTACGATGCGCCACAGCCGTACCCAAGATTCGGCGATCTTCCTTCTCAGTCGTGCCACGTGGCAGCTCGGAACTCGATCTTCTTGAGGTAGTACCATCCCTTGCCCATAGCTTCCAGTAATTATGCATGGTGGAAACATTCCCACCCAAGTCTTTCTGCAATATCTCGAAATGAAAATCCACCTTCTCGTAGCCGATTTGTACGACCTCGTTTAAACTCGGTGAACTGTTGATATTGGCTTCTTCGTCTTCTTAAAAGGTATTCCCGGCTAACATGAACGCAATTCGTCCAATTTCACGGAAAAATAATACACACGAGCTTCACAACACGCTTTTAAAACAAGCCTTATTTGCATGTTCTGAGTGACGCCAGCTGCGCCACACTTATGCGAGGAACACGAAATTTCAATCGATGTCATCTTTCAGTTGTATAAACACGCCTACCAAATTTTGTTTATCTAACACAAGTCTTTCTTGGTGTTGGGATTTTTTTTCCCGCCAGTGTAGTATTATTACTATAGTGTAACCTCTCCAAAATGATGCATAACGTTACACCAGTTTTATCTGCTAAATTACTACTTAGATTGGAGGCAGCTATGTTGCCACCACTTTTCTGGAGCAAGGTTCCACGACATTTTTTAGACTATTTGGTAGCGTATCTTCCTTTGGGACAGTAGATTTGTTTCAAAAATATAGCAATTGATTAGGTATTTTGACATCATTCGTGATAAATCATTATAGGCAGAGTTGTGAGAGCTTCAAACTAAATGCCGAGTATTATGTAGTTTCTAAAAAGTTTCTGGGTGGCTTTAGAGCATAGGCAATATCACCGATGCAATATTGGCATTATCTGCAGCATCACAAAGGAGATTGCTTACTAGTTCGAATTCACACAATTATTCACAGTAGATATCAGCTCTGAGAGAAAGACTCTATGTTGTGGCTAAAGAGAATATTCTCACAACCGAACACTCTACAGTTTTCTGAAGACTGGCACTAATCCGTAATCCAGATTGAACTGCTTATAGTCGTCCCCACTTAATCGGGTAACGGATGAATACCCCGCTTATACGAATAAATCTTCTCGGAACCGATGCAATAGAGGCAATGTTAAAGATCCCCGCTTAAACAAATACCCCGCTTAATCGAATAATATTTCTTGGAACCGACAGTATTCGTTTAAGCGGGACCGAAAGTATTGAGAAGTTAGAAACATGCGCTGTAATAGAAGTTCAAAGCAGAACTCATAATTGACATGTCGTCTCCTAATGTTGCATTCTAATTTATTTGTAGTTCAATTGTCCAATACACTGTAAACGTTTCTTTAGTAAAAACCTAGTGCATTAAAACTGGAAGCTCCGCTCTAACTCTACTAAATTCAGCATTAACACTATAAGTATAAATATTTTGAGGCCTATTGAATAAGAAAAACATTTTTCACTACAAATATCAGTGAAAAAAAGTTAATCAAATAAAAGTTTGTCGGTTTCCCCCCAAAAACAAACTCGCTCATAGTAAAGCTATCACAGGCCAAAACCGGTGATGAGTTTTGAAGGAAAAAAAAAATACAGCTCAAGGGAAAACATGATGAAACTGTCAGGAAATACCATTCAAGGGATTAAGGTCTGTAGCTCCTGTTTGATACTTTTATTTGAACTCGCTTGCTTTGGGATTGGAGGGGAAAAAAATCTTCTGCGATTTTGTGCACTTGTTTTTAAGAGCTTTTTGATTCCGCAGTAACCATTAAAAAAATGTTTTTTTAAATAACAATATTATGAAATTGCTTCCTTACCTTTATTAAAGGTTTGTCATAAAATATTTGGAATGGTGCTTCACACACGCACACACCGAGGAATCTAGCACGGACTCTTTTAAATGCTGCCATTTGTGGAATTCAAACGCACTTTGCACACCACTTTGGGTCACTTGTGCCGAAAATTTATGTATTTGTCAAAACGAAATAACAGGTGAAATCTCGTAGCTGTGGCTCAATTTCCTGAATATATATACCAGGCACGTGCCGTGAACAAACGCCCAGGGTAGGCAGATGAGATAATTTGTGGAATAATAAACATATGTTGAAAAAAAGCATATGCTGTTACCCGTAATAAAACAGTATGAATATGAATGATATTTACGTAGTCCCTAGTATAAACATATATAAAAATATTTTCATCTGATTCTATAGAAAATCCAGCCTTCTTTCTTTCATTGTGGTGAAAATATCTGTGACTTTCATAAAAATTGAAAGTGGGGTCTTGTTTCATTTTGTTCACGTTCTTTTTCTATGGATATCAAAACAAGAAAGAAAGGTTGTTAATTTGTCATTCTGTTCCTTTTGTTGCTCTTAGTTCTTTTTGTGACCGAAAATATTCACTCTAAAAAAATTGTGGCTGGTATAGTCGAAATTAACTGCAACAACATCAGTTTCCGGAATTAGTTGGCTTAGTTCACTTTTCAAAAATAAAATCAAGTACATTTTCTATACATTTGTCAAAAAAAAAAAAAAAAAAAACTTGTTCCCATAAATATCTACAAATCTGCAATCCGTCTTATAATGTCAAAAAGTTTCGGTACTTTTTTTCTGGACTGCTGAATGCATCCTTATTAACTCTAAAAGCTAATTTTTAAAATTGACTTCTATATAATAATGATATGAATTTTTCAACATTCTGTCCATTTAATTCGTAAGTCTTTTTTTTTCAAAAAGTTTAAACAGAACAACTATCCTGAGGTTTATTCCTGAGGCATGCTAAGCATTGCATAGATACGGAGGTCGAAAAGCAGCGTCGGTCGCTGCTTTTCAAATGTACCAAATTGAAAAAATTTTTTTTCTTCTATTATTGCTGTGTAAAACCGAAATATTTTTTCCAATCAACGCATTAAATGTCATTGAATGAAGTGGTGAGGTTGATCTGTTTAAAGACGTGCTTGCTTTTGATTTCTTAAGAACTCGTCAGTGCATTGTCTGGTGATGTTTTCGGTTGAATTCAAAATGTTAAACATAAATAAATAAAGAAATAAAAAAATAAAATAAAATAATAAATAAATAAATAAAAAGTAAAATAGAAAACAAAATTTGTTTCAAATATGTCTAAAACTTTTAAAAAACTGCATTTAAAAGTTAAAAAACATCTAAGGGAATGTGGGGCGAAGTGAAATAGCTAAGATAACGTATCGGTTTGAAAATAAACAAGTTGGAAATTTGTTCTAAAAATTATTGTGCACAAAGAAGAAATAATGTATTTTGTGATACAACTTGCGTTGAAAAATTATTTTAAATTTTTGGCAGTTATTTTGCACTTTCAAAAAAAGGTGGAAAATTTCCACCTCAAAAAACCATGGGGCAAAGTGAAAAATACAATACTTTTGTAATGAAACATTTTCCATATGAGGATTTACAGTATTTTCATCGAATGGATGCGTAAATAAAGGAATAAGTGAATTATTAATGAAAAAATAAGCGAATAAATAAATAAACAAATGAATGAATGAATAATTTAATGAGAAAAAGAAATGAGTGAATAAAGTAGAGTATAAGCACAAAAATAAGTGAATGGACGAATAAATAAGTGAATTGATAAGTAAATGAATGTGAATAAAATAAAAAACAAAGAAATACATACGTGATTTAGTAAATGAAAGAATAAGTTAACAAAATGAGCTATTTCACTTTGCCCCATCCTACTTTGCTCCGCGTGCACTTGATAAATTACGTTGAACATTTAAATTCAAAACATGACTAATGTAAACTAAATAGTAACTGCACTTGACATCAGTAGGTCTCAATTAATACCTAAAACGCTAATTACAGCAATTATGTTATTTTATAATAAAAAGAAATATTTTTGAAAAACCACGAATATTACAATAAAGATATCAAATTTTGAAACTGTCTTGCATAATTTTTTTCGTTGGTTGTTAGAGCTGTTTATTTTTTGACATTAATCACCTTTTCGTCTTGGAACTCAGGTAAAATTTTGCTAGATTAGTGGCGCTTCAAACTTTAAAAATATTTTACCATTTCACTTTGCCCCACATTCCCCTACTATTTAAAGTTTGGTGAATTTTTAATATTTTTGTCGAAGGTTTAAATAAAAACTATGCACTGAAGTATAAAGTTTTTGCGGCACAAAAAACTTTAAAATGAAATAAAAATAAATAAATGAACTCAAAAATAACCATTTTCCAAACAAATATCAATCAAAAATAACTGAGTGTGACAATAATATGACAGGACAAGCTTAAAATGTATTTCCAGTGAGAAAAATGTGGTGCAAAGTTGATGTACTCCACATATAGGGTGAAGGAGGTTACAATGACAAATCGGGTAAAAGAATTTACGATTTCTGTAACTCTTTCATTCATACAAACATCTGTCAAAGTACCTTTTGATTATGAGGTGTTCTGTCCGTGGCACATCTACGGAGGGAGCTAAGGGGCTTAAGCCCCTCCCAGAAGCATAAAAATGAACCCCCTAGATCAAATCATACTACTTGAAATGCGTTTTTTGGATTTAATGATTGGAAATTTGCCGATAGATAGCACCCAATCCCCTTCTTAATTTTACCAAAAATGACTGCAGTTTTTTCTCAAGGACTTCAAATTCAAAAACTTTCCAAAAGGTCCCATTAAACAATTCTGATGGATGCACCAGTGTGTTTTGTTACAAAGTTCACTAAAATTGACGTCGGAATGGCTTATTTTGCTAGCAATAACTGGAAAGATGTGTTTTCCTTGCTTTGTGATTTAATTTTTGACTTTACACAACGTAAGGAATTACTCGAAGAGAGTAATTTATCTCTTATATTCCATTAATTATTTGGGGAGTATAAGTTCCGAGCAAAAAAAAAAAAAAATAATGTGTGGTGTGGGATGCTGACAAAATTCTATGATATTACTAATGAAACTCAACACGAAAACGGCAGAATGGGGTAAGATGATGAATGGCTGGACGGGTAAGATGACGAGCGGATCGTGCGTTTATTTTCTTATCCGTTTCTTGTTTAAGTACTTATTCGATTCAAATAAAACTCTAGACCCCAAAATTTATGTAGTTTAATATTTTCAAACTTTGTATACTACTGATACATTAAAGAAAACAACAACGAAGCGAAGAAGGTCTTTCATACCGCATTTTAAAACTTCGTTTCAATGTAAATAGCAAATTATCTTTTTTCGTACTTGCCTTTCAGACTTCCTCTCGCTGCTTGGCATAAAAACTAATGTCACTAGTAAGTTTTCAAACAAAACAAAAAGTGAAAAAAAAAAAAAAGAAAAAAAAAGAGAAACTTCTGTCAAAAACAGCAAAAAATTTAACTTAGAAAAGCCCGTTTAACTGTCAATATGATTTTCCTTGACGGGTAGCAACAACATAGAATTATTAGAGAATCCGGCTGACACACGGAGTAGATCAATGGAAATTAGTCATTTAGAGTTATTCCATCAGAGCCATCTAGTCGAGCTGTTTCAAATTTGCGAGGAATATAAATGGACGACACATGCTTCAAAAATTGTGTTTAATGTTTGGGGTAGGATAACAATCAGGTTTTATCGATTTAATTTGCATGTACGCGCTTTTAAAGTATCATTTTTCACTATTAATATTTACTTTCAGCTGTTAGTCCTCTTACCCACCTTCACTTGTCATCTTACCCAATAGCAGCGTTTCTTTCAGGAATATCTCCGGGGGGGGGGCACCGCCTCCCGGAGAAAGTCACCTGCCCCCCCCCGGAAGGAAAACGCAATTTGCACTATCACACACAGAAAATGAATAAAAAAAAGTAAAAATTTTAAATGAGCAAGTAAGTAAAAATTAAAGAAATAAAAAAGTAAATATTTAATAAATAAATATAAAATAAAAGAAAATTTCAAAATATATTAAGATGTGGCATCAAAGATATCCTACAATTGTATTTTAGCACATCTATTTCGAAAAAATACTGGGGGAGACAGTGAAACCATCTCTTGCCATCATCAAGGATTGCCTGTTTTTTTTTTTGGGGGGGGGGGGAGGGGGAGTCAATTTCAAAACACTTATAGAGAAAGTTATAAACTGCATCAATTTTCATAATTTTGTAAAAGATAGTCTACAAATACGTTTTTTGGACCTCATTTTTAAAATTTCAGAGAAATTCTGCTTATTGTTCTGCCAGGACTGCAATTTGGAAAATTTCAAGAGTAAAAGCTTAAAACCCATCCCTTTCTCAAACGACATCAAAATGCACTAAAGTTGTGTGTCAAGAGTTCAATTTCAAAAAGTTTTCCGGGCTAGAGCTCCGTTCCACAATAATAACTTCATTAGAGACGTCACACATTTGCGTTTTTAGTACATTAATTTCGAAAAAATTCTGAAAGAGTGACACGAACCATATTTCTCTCCCCAACTTCTTCAAAGATAGTTTTCAATTGTGCCTGTTTAAGACTTCAATTTTGATTTTATTTTTCTGAAGAGAGTTCCAAATCTTGTCCCTTTCTCTGAAGATATCAGAGATAACCAACAATCAGGTTTTTAGGCCTTCAATTTCAAAAAACTCTGGGGAAGAGTCCGTGATCCCCTCATATCACCAAAAAAGACCTACAATTGCATATTTAGAACTCCAATTTCGAGGGCTCGAACTGTACCATTTACTTAACGTCATTAAAGATAGCCGACATTTGCACATTTTGGGCTTCAATTTGAAAATTTTTCCTTAGCAGTGCCCCTGAACTCCCTCAACTGTCGCTTTTGGCGGTTCCCCCCCCCCCCATTTTGGATTCTTTTGCCTCTCTAGAAGATTCTCGAAGTGCCTCCAGGGGCAAAATGTCGGAAAGAAACACTGCCCAATGGGCGGCATAAGATGACGAAAAATGCCTTTTATTTTTGATGAAATATTTTTCATATTTAAAAATTAGATTACCAGAGTTTCAATTTTTATGTTAAAAAAATTAACACTTTAAAGAAGAAAAGTGTATTAGGTTCAAAATTTTAATTCCCTTCTAAAATTGAGAAGAACTTTTTGAAGCTTAGTATCGTCATCTTACCTCACTTTACCCTAGAAAATTATGCAACACGAAAAAACTTTCCACCCCTTACCTTAGCTATCTGGTATCTACATTATTACATTTCTGAGAGGTTAAGTGACCTTGGGTAAAATCTCCATTCCGTAATCTCAAGTAATATGTGTGTGCGTGTGGAAAGTGCTTAAAAATCATCGAAAAGTGGTATAAAGTTGGAGTATTCGATGATTCTATTGTAAAGTAAGCTAAAAGCACAATAGTTAAAATTGGTGTAGTTTTTGAAATGTAAGACAATTTTAACTCCGTCCATTACAGATTTTTTTTTTAAAGTTTAAGTTAATAAATGAACCATATAAGTCATTTTTCTCATCATGCTCATCTAAAGTGCGTCTTTAGTAGCCTTTAGATTCTTTTAGAAGATTTCATTAGTTATGACGCCATGTAACACAAAAAGCCGTAAACGTCGACCTTAACTCCACTTAATTTATTAGAAATCACTTTTGTTTACCGAATTATTTCAGAAAAAGCATAAAACAGCATAAAATCTTATGCAAATGCTTTCTGAAACTCCTCAGAAACATTTCAGGTTAAAATTTAGATGGAAGACAAAGAAAATAATAATAATATTCTTCATGATAGGTTATTCATTGTCTATTAAAATCTTACTAAAAAATTATTTTTACCCAGACATGAAGCAAATCATTTATAACAGGTTATAAATCGAAGTTATTTTTTGTTCTGATAAGAATTATCGATATATATTTATATAGTTAAGAACAAAAAGGTAATACATACCCGTAGCTATACAAACTTTTATAACTAGCCATACTTACTACAATTGCAGAGAACAGAATCTTTGATTTTAAGTCGTGAGCATGCTCTAGCTCTGCGATGCTGTCTAAGGCATCTAATGTATCGACTCTGGACTGAGCGTACAAGTTCCCATATCTTCGTATCAAAGCTGTAGGCCTTCTTTCTCCTAAAGCCACGTTCTCAAATCTCATTCCTCTATCTAGCATTAAACGTGCTTGCTCAGATAATCTGAAATTTAGAAATTTAGGCTTGAATTGAAAAAAAACTCACACACACATCAAGTGTTAGTATACGAATTTATTTTATAATTATATATATATATCAGGGACGTGCCGTCTGAGTAGGCAGGGTAGGCAGTGCCTACTCGCGAAGAAAATAGACCGACCTTTTAATTTAACCTATTTATGCCCAAGTTTTGTTTTAACAATTTTTGTAACAAGTCTCGTCTTTAACTAATTCGTAATTTTTGCATTCTAGTGTTGCTCTAAACTGTTGTGGGGATATTTTATGCACACTCTTCTACAATATGCGTAGCTTCCTTACAACCAAACACATGAACATAACTCGCAAAATTCATTCTGGCTTACACACAAACTATTGGCGTAGTTTCCGTCCGTTCAGGCCCGTCATTTCAAGTTTTTCCAAGGGGGGGGGGTCAAAGGGCAAAAACACAATGCAATTTTACCAGAAAACAACAAAAACCACGCCCACCTATATGTAAATACATTGATTTCTCAAAGTCAGAGGGGGGGGGGGAATTGACCCCACTGCCCCCTAAATGACGAGCCTGCGTCCGTTGTGAAACTTTCTCAGATTATAATTTAACCATCTTCAAATGTCAGGCCCGTCATTTAGGGGGGTAGGGGGGTCAATTGCCCCCCCTGTCTTTGAGAAATCAATGTATTTACCTATAAGTGGACGTGGTTTCTGCTGTTTTCCGATGACATTGCATTGTGTTTTCACCCTTTGCCCCCCCCCCCCATGGAAAAGCTTGAAATGAAGTCCCTGTAAAATGTACATTTTGAGAAGTTTTTTTCCATCACAGAGATCGTACCAGAAGTAGCAAAAACAATCTAGTCCAACCAAATGAAACCTTTTCTCATGAGAAAGTATTACATTGCCTCACTTTTTCCTTTTTTTTTTCTTTTTGTAAAACAAATTGAACAATTCGAGCACTGCACCGTAACTTGTATTCCCGTTTGTCTTTTCGTTCATATTTGCCGGAATTTTTGAAAAAGTTACGAGTAGTAAATCTATATCTATTCAGATTTGTTGCTATTTATATGTAAGTCCTAAAAATTTTAAAGCGGCTAATTTCCTTTTCGCAAATTCTGAATGTTTAGTACCTAGCAACATGACCAAAAAAATAATAGGCGATGTCTCTAGTCAATTTCTAAACATTTATACCTTTGCGTAGTTCGGTGTGCAGAATGCAAAACATGTATATTTTGCTTTTTAGAACATAAAAATCTACTTGTCCTTGCAATTTTTTCGTAGCACATGAATGTCTAAATCCAAAGTTCATTCTATAAATACGAAATTCCCATTTATTTCTAAAAAAAACTTATAAAAAAGTTTCATTTACCAATAGTTTAAAGATATTTTTTTTTTACTTTCTAGCCAAATACAGCCAAAATACGATAACTTCCCTTTGCCCTTTTAATTTTTACCACCAGTGTATTTTACAATTAAATTAAATATTCTGTCTAGTTTTAAAAATTTTCAATATTCCCCTTTAAACCTGCCTCACAAAAGTAACTTTGAATACGAAAACTAAAAGTATGATTAGACTGAATTTTATCGAACACTGCATATTTATAGAAACTATTAATTATTCCAATTAAAATTAAATCCTACTTCATTTACTAAAATTGCAGAATGTTAATTATTCAACCAAATTTATATGCAGCAATTGCTTGGTTTTCCTAAAGCGCATACACACTGCGTAAATATTTTTCTCTTAAGCGGGTTTAATGTTCAGCTTTGATTAAATTTTTTTTCGGGGTCATGGTCTGTATTCGGCATAGTACTTTCTAACATTCATTTCAATTGTTTTTTTGTGCTTCTGCTTTCAGATACTCTAATTTTGGAGTAAAAGGGGTAGAAATTAGTTCTTTGGAATCTCTTCATTTTCTGAACAGTCATTATGTGTAGATTGTTCTGAAAAACGCGAAATTTTAGTCAGTTGCCTGTCCGTTACAAAAGCAGGTTCAAAACCATTTTCTGTAAAAACTGGTGTGAAAGATGGAAAAAGCCCGGTCTCGCGAAACCCATATCAGTAAAATTATAATATTAAGTAAATAGATGCTTCATTATTCATTTTCAGTTTTTTTATATACAGAATGAGATAATAGAATTTAATTCTTAATATTTGTTCAATGGTGCACCAACTTTTTAGTTCAAAAGAGCCCTATTAGATCAAACTTAGTATAATAACAATATACGAAAACAAGAATTTTCACAAAACAAAGCTGATAAGCAAAACACAAAGTTTTCCTTTAAATACACTGCTCGACATTGAAAATGCAACACCAAGAAGGATTGGTCAGAAATTGATGAAATTTGGTAAGAAGACAGAGACAGCATGGAACAATAAGTGATATTTATTTCAAAATAAATAAGCAAAATTTAGAACGAGGATGGCGTCGGCTCAGTAAAAAGTAGGACCACCGCGGACAGCGATGCACGAAGAAACACGTCTAGGCATGGAGTCAATAAGTCTGCGGATGGTGTCCTGAGGGATGGCACTCCATTCCCTTTCAACCATTTGCCACAGTTCGTCCTCTGAACGAGGCAGTGACAGGTTCTGCAAACGGCGTCCAATCACGTTCCACACATGTTCGATTGGTGACAAGTCAGGAGAGTATGGTGGCCAGGAAAGCATCTGTACACCTCGTAGAGCATGTTGGCTGATTCGAGCACTGTGAGGCCGGGCGTTATCCTGTTGAAAAATTGCATTTGGCAGACCCTGAAGGTAGGGGATTGCCACCGACCGCAGTACATTATCTACATACCGTTGGGCCGTCATAGTGCCCCGAATACGAACTAGAGGTGATACGGAATTGTATGCAATAGCGCCCCAAACCATTATGCCACGTTGTCGCGCTGTGGGGCGTTCCACAGTTACTGCCGGATTCGATCTTTCTCCACGTCGACGCCACACACGTATGCGATGACTATCGCTGGACAAACAGAAGCGGGATTCATCTGAGAACACTACGGTTTGCCATTCTGCCATCCACGTCGCTCTGGTCCGGCACCATTCCAAACGTTGGAGTCTGTGCTGTGAGGTCAATGGCAGTCTTCTTAGCGGGCGCCGTGATTGCAGGCCACGTGCAACCAGTCGACGGGAAATGGTTCTGGTCGACACAGGAACATCCAGGGTACCTTGCACGTGCTGCAGAATCGACGTACAAGTGACTTGCGGGTCCGCCACAGCTTGTCGGTGAATCCGTCGATCCAAGCGGTCTGACGTCACTCTGGCTGCACCTGCACCCCTCAATGTGGCTACATTTCCTCTTTCCAACCATCTCCGACACAGCCGATGCACAGTGCTTGCATCCATGTGGGTATCAGCTGCAATTTGACGTATGGACCAACCTCCCCTTCTCAGTCCGATCACCATACCCCTTGTAAAGTCGTCTATATGCTGGAAGTGTCTTCGTTGAGGACGGCGTGGCATTTCCTCCTATCACACGTATCCTTCGAGACAAAAACCAAATTTCTCCGATAATTAGTCTGGCAGAAAAACCAACATGAACATAGCCCACTTTTCAACTTCATTCTCTTATATCTTACTTCACGTGCGTCGGAGAGCTGCGCATTTCATATCATTTGCATAACTCAGTGACGTGCGTCTACGGTAAAATTTGCATGAATTTCTGACCACTCCTTCTTGGTGTTGCATTTTCAATGTCGAGCAGTGTATTAATATATATATATATATATATATATATACAGGGGTTGGACAAAAATATGGAAACACCTAGTGAAATGCATGTTTGAAAACAATGATTGATTTCAACGAAATATGTAAGTGGCACTAGCGTTTTCGTCTACTGAGGCTACTTATACAACTTCGTAAATATGTTGAACAGTTCAGTCGTTGTCGGAGCACTGTTATGTGAGCTTGACATTGCATTATGTCAGAGCTTACAGACTTCGAAAATGGGTGAATTGGTGGAGCACGTATGGTAGGTGCTTCCGCAAGCCAAGTAGCCAAAGTGTTTAGTGTTTCAAGAGGTACTGTATCGAAGATTTATTCCACATATTTGAAATGCAGAAAAACATCATAGGCTAAATCACAGCGCGGACGAAACTGTGTGCTTAGTGATCGTGACAGACAATCATTGAGGGCAATTGTGACAAAAAAAAAAAGAAGATCACAGCTGCAAAAGTTACTCCTGAAATGAATGTCATGTTATCAAACCCTGTGAGTACCGAAACAATTAGAAGAGAGCTTCATAAAGAGGGAATTGCTGGCTGTGCTGCTATTGAAAATTAATTCATCAAGGATGCTAATTCCCGAAACAGGAAAAAGTGGTGTTTAAGTCATAAAACCTGGACTATAGCGTAGTAGAAGAAGATAATATGGTCTGATGAGTCTTCTTTCACATTGTTTCCCACTTCTGGCAGAGTTTACGTCTAGAGAACGCCATCTCAAGTCTGAAATACGAACTCCTTATTGCCAAAAATGAAATATGGCGGGGCTTCTGCGATGGTTTGGGCAGCCATATCGTAACTCTCTTCTGGCCCCATGATAACTCTGTCAGGGCACATGACTGCGAAGACTTATGTGAACCTTTTGGCTGATCAAGTCCATCCCATGGCTCAAATTTTAGTCCTCAATGGTGATCGTGTCTTACAAAGTGACAGCACTACTGTTCACGCAGCTTTTATTGTCCAGGACAGGTTTTCTAAGCACGACGATGATTTATCACATCTCCCCTGGCCACCACAGTCTCCAGACCTGAATATTATCTAACCTTTGTGGTCTACAATGGAGCGGAAAGTGCGTTCTCGTTATTCACCGAAAACATCGTTACCTGAACTTGCCACCGTTTTACATAAAAAATGGTACAATATTCCCTTGGCAGACATACAGGAACTGTATTTATCCATTCCGAGAAGACTGCAAGCTGTTTTGAATGCCAACGGGTTTTCTACACCATATTAGACAAGGAAACGTGTCTTTTTTAAGGTGTTTCCATATTTTTGTCCAACCCCTGTATATATTTAAAATAATAGGAATAGAAGTTTATCAGCAAAAGCCTTACAATTTCATGTTCTCAAATTTGGATCCAAGAAGGAGAAAAGGGAAAACCTTGCTCAGACAATACAGTACATGTAAAATGGTAAGACTTTGCTCATTTTGTTGCAGTGAAACAATACTAATTCGTCGCTATCTATAGTAAAAATATAAGTTTTCTTTATCTCTTCTTCTATACTATACTAATAATAAAGCTGAAGGTGGGTTTGTCTTTCTTTCCTTCCTTCTTTCTTTCTTTCTGTCTGTCTGTGAGGAGCAAAGGGCCAAAACCATTCGGTCGATTGAAATAAAATTTGGCACAAAATTAGTTTGTTATCACGGGGATGTGCGCCTCGAAGTGTTTTTTCAAAAATTCGATTTTGTTCTTTTTTTATTCTAATTTTAAGCTCATTTTTCACATAAATTTGATAAAATGGAGGAGAAATATTTCATATACATTTTCAAATTTTATGTCATTCGAAAGCTTGGAATTTTCTGCTAAAAATGATGTCAGTTCGAAGTTTCTATGTGTACAATAAGATCTGTAGCAATTGTTTATAGAATCTAGAATTCAATGCTTACATTGAGCAATACAAACGATTCTAATTGGTTAACCTGATAATAAAATCAAAAAATATTGCAGAATTGAATTTACTTCCTCAGCGGAAATTAATTTTTGTTTTGTTTCCACGATTATGTCTTTTAGTCATTTTTATTTATTTTATTTTTTTATTTCTTATATTTTTCACAACATTTTTAAATATTTTTAAGCACATTCGCACAACAGCGTTTCAAGCCTTATTGAAAATGAATCAAATCGAAATATGTTCACTGTTAAATACATATCGTTTGCTTTTATTTTCTCAGTTTTAATGAAAAATATTGTGTTGATTTTCTTCACATTTTAATGGAACTTATAATTTATTCATTGTTTTTTTAGTCGTCAATTTCTTTCTTATGGATGTTGCAAGTGGTTATTTTATCTGTGTCTTTAACTTAGCCTTGGTGGTTTCGAATGATTTTAAGCGTATTTTAATGAGATGGATCTCTCTTTGGTAAAGGAAGTTTTGACTGATAGGTTTCGTCACTATATTAGGATTTTCTCATTGCTTCATAGAATATGATTGGAGTCTAGGTAAAATTATGTGTGTATATATTTCAACTAACGAAGCAAAGTCTTTCTTTTTATTTTGAATTTAAATGCACTCACATAGCTTTATTCTTTTTACTTCATTGCACGAGCACAGCCGTGAGGGTACAGTACAGATAGTACAAAATAAAATACTTGCAAATCTCAAAGGTATTTCCAGTTTAAAGATGTTTCCCAATATTAAATAAAAATTCGTATAGCATACTTATTAAATGAATGTGCAATATCCTATGTGATGAAACTCTAGTAATGGTTTGATCGACAGCAAGTTGCATTTTACTTGAGTCAAAAATATCTGAAGAGAAATTTCGCTTTTCTATTGCGATGAACGGTCCGATATTTTGCTTTTTTAAGCTTAAAATTCGGGGAAATAGTCTCGCCCGGTGAGCTCCGCTTGTTTAAAGATAAACTGAGCGAAGACTGTACTGTATGCATGCAACATAATTTATAATATTAGAGTTTATCGTAATGACGGGATATATAACAACTGGTTTGACACTTGATTATAACCGCATCGATCGTATATTACCAATGATGCTGTAGTGTAAGCCTACTGTATCCATTGTGTAACATTAGGGAGGCTATATGATTGAGCACGGGAAAATATATTGATCATAACATGTACAGTACATATTATACACATAGCATAGACTCAGCATTTAAATCTTGATAGAGTTATATGTAAGACTTTGTTGGCACCTGAATACTCTTGCTAGTATTTCAAAGATCAAATATGACTAAATGAAACTATGAAGTTGAAATTTAGAAATGGCAGTAGCTGAGAAAATATTTAAAAAAGTTGTTGAATAGAACATATTGTTGTAACATTTTGAATGATTCGTTGACTTGATAATTTAAACAAGGTTAAGGATGTAGCATTACTTTTACAACAAGCAGTTGAAGCAGCTTGTTTGCTGCATTTAATAAGTATTTTTAAGAAAAGAGCCATTCGTATATAAAATGGTCTTATGGGAAGTTATACATTTAAATAATATTCTGTCATACTCTTTCATACGTCTATAATATAAACAAATACAGATTAAAAGCTTAGTGGATGAAAATGTTAGTGAAGTGTTTTGAAGGAATGAAGATTTTTGACCAGATGTTCTTTTTGCTATCTTCTTTGATCACATAATCACTCTTTTTTTTCCTCTAGAATTCCAAGTAAAACTTTTTTTCTGTGAGGAGATAAGATCATCCCAAATTGAAAAATCAGAGATGGAAATGACCACTGACAACGACACAAGCAGATAAATAATTTAAATTAGGAACAATAACTTTCCTTTATCATAACCATAAAGTTGTACTAACACTGATTTCGTGAAACAGAGGGAAAGAGCAAGCAAAGAACTTAAAATTCAATTTTGCGCAGAACTTATCTGCCCTATAGCATGTTCTTCCAATAAGCATTACACAAATTCCTTATACATCATTAAATCTCATATAGAGTAAAAATTAACCTTGTTTTGCAATAAACTTTAACATCAAATAATTCGTTAATGAAAATACAAAGTTGCAAATTTTCCACAAAATTACTTTGGATTCTACTGTTGCAACATAGAAATGTGCAAAAAAATTCTTAAACGGCTATTTCAAAAACAATTTAAGTTGCTCCTAAATGATTCTTTTTGGTTTGCTGGCCATTATATTTCAACTATACATTGCGCATTAAGAGTCTGGGCTTTTTTTCTTCATTGAAATGAGGAAAAAGAGTTTAATATTTCAATTGACTTGTGTGCCTGACTATTACAATTATGATTGTCAATAGGAGACCTGATTTTCAAGAAAGCTTCATAACAGCAAGAACGATAGGTTTAATAACATCAAGAATAAAATGTTACCAACGTTCTTACTTTTGGACATAATGAAACGTTGTGAACAAATGTAAGAGTTTGGTTCAAAGAATGGAAATCTCCATTTTTATTCAGTGTATATTAAAATCAATGCACCTACATCTGATTTTGTTTTAAAGTTTCGCCCTTTACAGTGCACTGGCTATAAGTATGATATTTGTCCATAATTATGCAATTGAAAAAATAAAAAATGCAAAAGAAATTAATAGAAAGAAAGAGCAAGAGAGTAAAGTAAAACAAAAGAGAAATTGCTCAGTTTCTTATCCCACGTTTTTGCTAAGAGTTGAAAGAAGCATTATGAAGGAAAAGGACCCTTAAGGCATCTTTCAAAACTTTTTATGTGAGAGAGAGAGAGATACGGTACAGGTGTGAAACAGTTTGGAAGATATTTGAAATTGCCACACAGCATTTCTATGAAAGATTTTGATTAAAACAAGAAAAAGAAAAGAAACTAAATCTCTTAAGAAACTGACCTTTCTTTCATTTTTCTCTCACGCTCTTGAAGACATTCAATGCTGTGCCTTGACTGCGTGAGCTCCGATTTCAGCATTTCAACCTCTCGTCTTAAAGACGCAATTTTCCATGAATCATGTGATACTGTAGATGAATGACTGCTAGATGACAATTGTAGGCTTGGAGTAGGGGACTCAGAGAATTTACATAAGCCTCGGGGTTCCACTTGAGGAATTTTTGTCTGGAAGCATGCCCGGGGTCCTGAAAGGTAACAAAGTTCTTTGAGGAGTTAATTTACGTTTGCTAAAAACATTTTTTTTCTCCGTTACTCTAAGAGGTCGTCTGTTAACAATAAAGCGTTTGTTTGGGTTAGCTGTTTAACTGAAACATTCTTGCACATTATGCATTATTTGTTATTTTAGAAGTTAAAGACATGTGCATTAGCTGAAAGTAACAAACATTGGATAAAATACTTCTAGTTGTGTAAAAGTTAATCCTTCAGAAAGAATAGACGCATCCCAGAACGAAGTTTAGAGCGTGTGACGCAATTTCAAGTTGTTTTAGAGTTTGCGAACTCTCTGTGAAAGTGAATTAGTATGTTAAACTTCTTCAGGAGGAAAGCTTTTCAATAAAACAGGCGAGACATCTGTGCCAAAACAGAATGGATCTCATCTGTAAACATTTAGTATGTTTTTCAGGATAACTTTCATCCACAGTTTATCTATTTTTAATTGCCTCTCTAATATTTTAATAGTGCTATGGTATTCACTAGCGTTAAACTGAAGAAAAGTTCCTAATGTAGTGGAAAACTTCACGAGAAAGCAGATATTTTGTTCCGCACTTGCCAAATCTATATTTACTTTCAAAACGTGTAAAAAGCAAAAGTACTTTGCTTTTCATTCATTTTCGAGCTGTACCATGCCACTGTTTGAGGTCCCTTGCTGGTGTGCAAGATTCATTTTAGCTACCAGTTTGTTAGTAATCTCAGCTTCAATGAGAAAACAACTGACTTCAGCTTGGTTATTTACTATTCCGAACTGAGTCAATACAAAGACAAAACTTGTTCTTCTCTCTCTGGATGTCATAATCGAGCTGTCGGTATTTTGCATGTAGTTCTGCCTTAGCCCTGACTTAAGGGAGATAACTTATTGCTTACTTACTGCTTAATGTTATGATCTTGCTAGCGTAGTGCAACAGTGAGCCTTCTAGAGTTTCTTTCGATGTCAAATATACTATCAAATACAAAGTGGTGAAAGACCCATATGATTCATGATGACCCTCAAGGACTATATTGCTCTATTGCTCTTTACCTATAAACAAGGGTCCGTCAAAGAGAACGTGATTCTGTAGTTGAAGTTCATTTCGGATATACTATCAATGGGCTTAGTTGTATTGTCACTACCTAACCAGCAAGTTATGAAAGATCCTCAAAGTTTTGCTATAGTCATCTTTCGCTTCTCAATCTGATTTCTTTAACTATTCAAGATATCGTTTGAGTGTCAATCTTTTCTTTTTAACGAAATTTCTAATTTTTATTGAATATAAGACGTTACGGAGGATTGATAATTTATCAGAGACAGAAAAAAAACCTTCAATGTGTGGGAAAAAAACAAACAGAAAAAAAAAACGCGTTCCTCCGAAAATGTAGATGTTCGTACTAATGAAAAGCTGTGTTCTCTGGAACATTGGAAATATTGAGGAGTGTACTGATATGATAGACAAATCTTGCAGCCATTATCTTCCCAATTGTTTACAAATATTCCGAAACTTTAATGACTTAGTGGATTTGAATCTCAAATGTTATGAATTCCAACTTTGAAAAAGAAAAGATTTTTTAAAAATTTTGTCTACATTTTTTTTGTCTAGTACTCCCGCTCCTTCAGCCATATTAAAGTATACAAATTTATTGAAAAACTGCGCAAATTCCTATAGATTCTGAGAATAAAAAATATTAAACTGTTTGTGCTCTCGCTCTGTCAACTCCTTTAAATTTCAAAAGGCTTGAAAAGAATGGTACCGTAGGAAATTTTGAAAGTAAATTTTGAAACGAGAAATACTTTATTGCTTAGTGTCTGTCAATCATTTGCAGTTTAAAAATCTACTGAAAGAGTAGTGCTCTGTAAGGAACAATTTTAGTAAATTTTTAAATGAGACGTATTCTTTAATCTTCTTTCACTTTAGAGTTTGTAAATTTTCAGCATGCCATAGTTACAGTACAAGAACCTATTAAAAATTAAATATTATTTAATGTCAAAAAATTTTCATTTTTGAAATTTAAAAACATTAAGATATGTTTGTCTCTGTTTCACAAACGCTCTCTTCTGTCAGTATAGTTGAATTTAAAACAGGCAAAGAATAATATAAGTTAACTATTTGACTTCATATTTTGTAACAATTTTAAAAACCGAAGTATAAGACAAGTGCTCCAGATAAGGTTCGTGACAACACTAGACATTCTCAAATCATAGAAATGATATGTTTGTAGTGTGAGCTTTTAAATTTGATTGCCATAAAGACGACGTTTTACATACTTATTTCCCCACATTGACTTCTTTTTTTTCAATTGTTCAAACAATTTTGGTTACAGTTGTGTGCCCCCCTTGCAATTACATGCCTCTCTAGAGAAGCCCTCCTCACAAATTGGAAACCTGTTTTAAACCTTACGAATTTGACTATGAATTTTGTAAGCATTGGAGTTCCTCGAGTTGAAAAACTGGATGACTGACCGTATTTCGCATGCGGCTGGAATTTTGACTGCTTCAAACATTTTAAAATTTAAACTATCATCAAGCATGTGCTTCATAAGTCAGCGATCTGAAAGTGACTTTCCTGGCTTGCTCAAGACTCTGCTGAAAGAACGCTTGCGCTTGAACAATAAATAGCAGATATTCTGTAGAGAAAAGAAAAAACGTAAATTTATTTCTATATTACCTTCTACGTAGGTTGTTTAATACAGACTGATCAAAGTATAGTTTCAGATACACAAAATATCAAAACTTAGAGAAAGAATAATGTATGTAGTTGGATAAGTGAAGATTAGATGGCTAAACTTTAAGGGTTATGACGTCAGAAGTATGACATTGGCAGCCATACAAGTACATACAGTTTTGTTTTCGCATATGGATTAATGAGAGCAACACGTGATGAACAAACATTTTTTTTCTTTCTAATGGGACTGAGTAAGAAGCTTTTATCCCTTTTGAAGACCTAGTGCTATCCCCCATGTTGCATCCAATCCTTCATGTGCTACCATTAAGGAGCGGATGACAATGCCACAGATAATTTTGACGCTCAGTTTCCTCTTGAAGTATGGCACTTGGGCTCTTTTCGACTTGAAACTGAACTAATAATTTAATATTGCCGAGGGCATTCAAAGGTAATGAGTAACCAATAAGTTGCTTTCAATATTTGTGCGTATAGAGGTTTATGTGTTGCACCTCGTCCTTCATAGAACTGTGATATTTGCCTCTAATGACATCTTAATGTTACCAAAGTCGAAAAAACCTCTCGTTACATGCGTTTCTTTCTATGCCAGAGGCAATGGCGAAAGCTTTGGAGGCAATTTTGAAGGGTGTGTCCAAAAATGGCGCACAGTATGCGTTTGGAGTGAAAAAAAAATATGAAAGCTAGGTTTTTATGTAATAGAGACCAATTTGAAAAATGCTACTAACAGTTGGAGGATTAGGTCACATAATTATATTTTCTAAATTTGTGATCATTATTTAGTGAACCGCAATCGTACATCGATTGTAATGAAAAGAGTTAAGTAAAATAAACTTAGAACATTGTTTAAGATGAAAAATGATACATACTATAACTACTTGTCGCAAGACGGAACACAACGAAACGGCTACAATTTTTTTCATCTTTTTTTAAAAGCAATTTTAACTGTTTTTAGTCAAAAGAATTATGATTTGCATTTCAAATCTCTTACTTTGATGTTAAATGTCTTTAAAAGTGCTTAAAAGGTTAGAGAATGGAAAATCTTTGACTTTGCAATCATTCGGGTGACTGATTGTTTACAATTCATTTAAATCTTTAAGTATTGTCGATGGGAACTTTTAACGTACTTTTTGTTAAAGGAGCAAAATATTCTTTGGAAACCTATTGATAGTAGGAGGATATTTTACTGCATATTAAGTTGAATTCAGCACTTGATAGAATATTAACAAATAGGTGGTAGGGTGGTACTTATGGTTCATTCACTTGATATTTAAAAAATAATAAGTAAAAAAATAAAATAAACATGAAAAACGAGGGGGATAAAAAAGTTATCAAAAGATGAACGGCTGCTGTTTTAACTTCTAGAACACTATTACAGCTATAAGCAGGAAGATTTGTTAAATTTTTTTAGGACTCGAAATGTTTAAAAAATTAGCTTTAAAAATGAATTGCAAACAACGAATTGACAAGCACTGAATATGGAGGTGCCTTTTTCTTTTCACCTACAACTGACTTGCTTAAAAAAAATAATGAAATTAAACATTCTGGC
The DNA here is from genome assembly GCA_038373865.1 of Uloborus plumipes. Taxonomy (NCBI): domain Eukaryota; kingdom Metazoa; phylum Arthropoda; class Arachnida; order Araneae; family Uloboridae; genus Uloborus; species Uloborus plumipes. The sequence continues at coordinate 63,177 of JAXGGA010000366.1, read as the reverse complement.
ATTAGGATGACATGTATTTAAAAGCTTAAAACGAAAACTTTACAAAAAGTTTAATTTTGAAAAAAAAAAAAAAAAAAACACGAAACATTTTAGTAACGTGGGATGCCCCTTATTATGGAGTACCGAAAAATAGCTCCAGAAAACAAGTGTTTGCATTTCATAAATTAATATATGCACTTCAAACAAACAATATTCTTTTCATCGATTTCCAGCAAGTCTATATGTGCCTATTTGAGGTGTTTTGACACCAAACCCTCTGTTGACGTCATAGTGACCTTGTGCACTGAGCCTTCACAACCTCCTTATCATCTTCACTTTCACTTCTCCATTCTTCCTTTTCCAAAGCAAAAGAAACTAGTTTCGTTCCATATTGAGTATTTTGTTCCATATTGCGCTCTGCCCTAATCAGATTTTATTTTTAATCACGTACATGAGTTTACTTGAAATCAAATAAATACTTAAAAGACATGGACTTTGCTCTAACGCAGAAGAGATTATATATAAGAAAAGATATTAACTTGGAAAGTTATACTTTTCAATGCGTAAGAAAGATTCAATCAGACTACTGCAGCATTTTTGCAACACATTTTTTTGCAAAGCATTTATGAAAACATTTTCTGATCAACTCTTAGACAACTAACTCGAGCACAAATCATCAACCTTTAAAGTTAAACAATTAAATCAAATATTCTCAGTTGTTTAGAAAGGTGTATAGACAAAGGAAACTGTAAAACTGCTAATTTTACAGTTTATTACTGCGCATTTTAGTTTTAAATTGGAACCTCTGCTACCAGTATTATACTGTTGTTTTTACAGTATAACACTGGTACAGCTAATTTTGTGGTAATAAACTGTTAAATTGCTAATTTGACAGTTTATTACTGTAAAACCTCTGCTTTCAGTATAATACTGTAAAAACAACAGTTTATTTTTCAGTGTGTAGTAGAATTATATAATCAATGAAATTAATTGGAAAAGATACTTTAAAATTACGAAAGTGTAAAACTAGGTTTGCTTTCAAAATTAGTAAAATAATATTACATTTTTATACGTTAAAGCAAGTCGAAAGTTAACATTAAAAATTTGGTACTTTTACGACGGTTCGAGTAGATGCAAATTAATAATTTAGAAACGAGGGTGAATATTTTTTCCTAAGCGCATAATATTATTACTTACTACTGAAAAGCATCTTTTTTTTTTTTTTGAATTTTCAATGATACTTTTCAATTTATTTTGAGCAGAATCAGTAGGTGTAATCAACTACTAATGCAATTATTTAACACGCTGCATGGATAACACTCGTTGAAACCAAATTCTATGGCTACACTAATATATTCTCATGAAAATAATATTTTATCAAATTTAGATAGATTAGTTAAAAATTAAACTAAGTTCTTTAAGAGATTGAAAAATTAAAAAAATTGGTGCAAATTAATAAAGTACTGCACCACTTTGAGCAAACATTTTCATTTTTACTTTTTAATTTTCCTCGAAATTTTTGTTGACTATTTCTTCTCAGTTGAATTTTGGAAAATAAAATGTTATGCAATAAGGATTCAAAAATTGTTCTCTCTTTCTCTCTCTCTCTCTCTCTCTCTCTCTCTCTCTATATATATATATATATATATATATATATATATATATATATATATATATATATATAATATATATATATATATATATATATATCTAATATATAAAATTCTCGTGTCACAGTTTTCGTTGCCATACTCCTCCGAAACGGCTTGACCGATTTTGATGAAATTTTTTGTGCTTATCCAGTATCTATGAGAATCGGCCAACATCTATTTTTCATCCCCCTAAATGTTAGGGGTAGTCCACCCCTAAATTTTTTTTTGTTCGCACATAACATCTGATCTACTGAACCGATTTGGACGATTTTTTTTAATCGATAGGAGATGGTGTAACTTAGGTACCATGTACTCATATGACGATATTTGTTCACTAGAAAAAAAGTTATGATCGAAAAACTAACATTTCATGTCATTTAAAACAATATGTGTTATCGTAAATCCTTACTTCAATGAGCGACCCGATGGTCAAGTGGTTATGCGCGTCAGGTTGAAGTTCCTGATGGAATGAGATCGAATCCAGGCCCGCAAGGATTTTTTCGAACAGCTGCATGTTTTTTTTTTTTTTGAATGATTTTAATGATTGTAATGTCCTTATGCAGGTACATCCCCTCATGGGGATCTACCCCATATTTTTTTATAGTACAAAATGACAGTTTTGGTCGGATCTTTGTTAAAATTGGCAATGGGGTCCTTCGATGCTGTAGAATTTTCTTATGGACGTTTGCGCCATTTTTGGGGGCTTTGAATCGATTGTGGCAATAAATGGTTTTTGATTTGCGGCACTTATATTATTTTTTCAAAAATTATATACACTATCAATTATATTATGTTAATTTTTGTACCTTTATAAAATTCTGTATTTTATACCTTGCATTTACGTCAAATTCAAGGTAAAATTAAAAGTCAAAAATTCTGAAGAAGATAAATATATGTTAAAAATTAAAGTAACTATTTTTTGTGATTTTCATATTGGTTGTGACCAAAAAACATCATTACAAACAAATAAAATGTATCAAACACCATGAGTGTTGAGTTATTAGGCAAAATCTGCTGTGTAAAGTTTTTTTTCACTGCGAGAGGGGGGGGGGGGTATGAACGACCATTAAAGTGACACAAATTTTTAAAAAATAAAGGTTGGATCTCCAATTATCTTGCTTCGTAATTTGAACCCGCCCCGGCTGTGCAACGGTACGCGATTAGTCATTCAAAAATTAATGAAAAACGTGATCGAAGCCAGGATTTTAAATGGCAAGTTCAGAGGTGAAAATATACTCATACCACGGATTCCTATTATACCTACAGATGTGCCAATTCAATTCAAACGTATTCAGTTTCCGATTAGATTGGCATTTGCAATGACTATCAACAAATCCCAAGGTCAAACGATGTCTGTTTGTGGCTTAGATTTGAGAACACCATGTTTTTCACACGGACAATTATACGTGGCATGCTCTCGAGTGGGTAAACCATCCAGTTTGTTTGTGTTAGCTAAAGATGGACTAACAAAAAATATTGTTCACGCTATAGCATTAAGAGATTGATATTGTTTAATAGTGTTACTGTCGTAATTGTTTAATTAATGATATATAATTTTAAGGAATAAATTATAATAACTTAAAAATAATGTTTGCCTTTTGTTATTTTTATATTCCCTCATCGTTCACAGCGCTCCATGCTTATTTCACGCATATACCACATTCTTACATACATACAATATACACATTCTACCATACATACATACATACTTACAATAAGTAAGCTATTTTTTGTCTACACTAGAAATTACTAGGAAATTATTTATATGGCAAAACAACGTTTGCCGGGTCAACTAGTATATATATATATATATATATATATATATATATATATATATATATATATATATATATATATATATATATATATATATATATATATATATATATATATATATATATATATATATATATATATATATATATATATATATATATATATATATATATATATATATATATATATATATACATTTATATTACTGAACTTAATGTAATTGGTCATAAAATTGCAATAAAAATTGCATACACGTGTTTACATGTTACGCGGCACCTTTTTTACAGAATAGGTTTGACGTAAAAGAAAAAGTTATTACTGTCGATATTAGAAAAAAATTAGCATTTTCGAAACGATTTTACAAATAAAAAAATTATAAATGCTTTCAATGATTTTCTAAAAAAATGTTAGCCATAATTTTGTCTTCCATAGCATGTGCTCATTACATTTAGATTTAGGTGCAAGGCATTTTAATATTTGTAGCATTTTAATACGGGCAAGACTGGGTGCAAATTATTATTTTTTTTTCAAATTTTCCCTCTTTGTTTAGTTTTTATGTTCTAATTTTTTGCTATTCATTGAGAAATTGAATTTTTCTTATCCTCTAAGCAGCAATTAATTTGTAACAAAAGAAGAACGGAATCGTTGCACTCTTCAGAGCACATTTATTTTGCCCAAGTTGTTTCATGTCCGACTAATGCGTACATTCATTTGTTTAAAATTGAAAAGAAATACAGAAGTTTAGCTTCCATATCCTTATCTTTAACCTTCGTTCGTGCTCTATAAAGCAATGAGTTAGATATTTGTTATAAAGTGTATCTTTCTCATAACTTAAATTTCGTTAATTTTTTTAACGAGGAAGGCATATAAATACTGAAAAATATGTTTTGCAGCCATAAAAAGACAAACTATAGCTTGTCACAGAAGGTAGATAGTCTACATTAAGGTTAGGAAGAAAGTGCAGGGAAGCAGAGAGGCCTTGTTAGTCTATTTAGAAACTAGAGGCACGGCTAGGATCTGAAGCAGTGTAACTCTGAAAAGTTTATCTTGCGGGGGAGGGGGGGGGGGAGTAGATGCAGACGAAACTGACAAGGGGCCTGACTTCCTGGACGGCCATGACAAAGTTACCTTGTTTTGAACAGTGCATAACGTGTTCTGGTAGAAATATTTTGCAGAATTGAATTGTTTAGATCAGATAGTCATTCTTTCAACATGGCTCCCGTCGGTGTATTTTCAAGATGCAGAAAATAGACAGCGTCCATGTCGTATGATTAAATGTTATCTAAAAGATCCCTTAAGTACTCGTTTGGCATGAAGAATCTCTTGGCAAAAGTAAATTCTTAGTGCAGTTTCGCATCGAATAGAGCCCAGGAGCCCCCATTTAGTGAGGAAACTGGGTTAAAAATTCTCGGAGCAACGGTCTTCCCCGATAGTGATGCCACATGAAGCAATGATTACCGGTCACAGGGAATACACTAGGTTTGCAAATGGTTTGTATCCAATACGGTGCCCCTTTTGAAACAAACAAACAAATATTTTTGTGGTAAATTGTTTCGTTCTTTCCTTTTTTACGAAATTAGTACACTGCAAAAAAGAAGCTGTTATTTTTACAGTATAATACTGGCAGCAGAGGTTCCAGTTTAAAACTAAAACCATAGTAATAAACTGTAAAACTAGCTATTTTACAGTTTATCACCATAAAAATAGCAATTTTGCAGTTTATTACGGCAAAATTAGCAATATTAAAATAAAATTACCTGTATTATACTGTGAAAACAACAGTATAATACTGGCAGCAGAGGTTCTAGTTTAAAACTAAAATGAACAGTAATAAATTGTGAAACTAGCAATTTTATAGTTTATTACTGTAAACTATCAATTTTAGTCTACTACTGTAAAATTACCAATTTTTAGTTTATTACTGTAAAATTACTGTAAAATTAGCTGTATTATACTGTAAAAACAACATCTGTTTTTATAGTGCAGAGTGAACTCGATTAATAGCAGTTGGATAATCCGCGGCTCGGATTATCTGAGAGTCTTTCAGACTTTTGTGATCTTTTTTTTACGATGATGATCTACTGAATGCGGAAAAATGAGAGAGCGTTATCGGTAGTTTTTAGCTCTTAAAGATTTTTTTTCATTCAATGTTATATCTTTTTTAGCTACGATTTAAATGTGTGTGTTGTGTTATTAGCTTATTTTAGATATTCCATATACGACTATCGTTTTTTTATCTATTTTTCGGATTATCCGCGGTATTCCCTTATCCGCTTATAATCGGGAGTTTACTGTAATTATTTACAAACACACACTTTAAGTGCAATAAAAATAAAATTTTATAAAAAAAGTAAAACCGACTTCAAAAACGCAGCTGAAAATTGCTCTGAAAAGTAAAAAATAAATTTATTCTTTGAACATCATCGATACTACTTTTAAACATGAGTTTTGAAGTCGGTGTCGAAACAGTTAATAAAATCATTCTTACCCATTGATTGTACCATTTGATTGATTTTTCCCTTCAAAATACACTTGAAATTGAGAATGAAACATTTTTGTTGTTTTTATTATGAAACACGTAACCGAAGAATGGGTACGAATGATTTTATTAACTGTTTCGACACCGACTTCAAAACTCATGTTTAAAAGTAGTATCGATGGTGTTCAAAGAATAAATTTATTTTTTACTTTTCAGAGCAATTTTCAGCTGCGTTTTTGAAGTCGGTTTTACTTTTTTTTTATAAAATTTTATTTTTATTTCATTCTTTTCAGTGTAAATGTATACCCGGAATAGTGTCATGTTGCCATCGTGACGCTTCATCTCACTTTATTAAAGCGTCTGAAATTTTAAGCGATTGCCACTAAAAACATTTTTTTTCTTTTTAGGATTTATTTCTATGCTGATTTAATTAAAACATTTTTAAATTACTAGTTTTTCACCCGATTATGCGGCTAAAACTGGCCTACAGGTTAATCCGCAAAGTAACCATTTACCGCCGATTCATTAGTGCATCACTAATTTTAAAATTTAAAAGTTTAGGTGATGGGAGCCTGGAAATATATTTTTTAAAAAATTGGGGTACTCAGGACTAAATATATTCTATCAGTAAAACTGCGGTTTGCATGCCGCATAATCGTTTGACGTAGACAAAGCATTGTTTTTCTGCTGCTTGAAAATCCACCGACTCCGTCGAGGATCGAACTCAAGCTCTTGCGAATGAGAGCCCAGCGTCTTACCGCTAGGCCACTCTATCGCCGAGCTACGGTGACCTAATAAACATCAAATCGCAAGAGTGTGCGCGTGAAATTTGAAATTCAATTCATGCGCAAAGAGGGTGAGCATTAGGGTGGGGCGAAAAATAAAAAGTTTTTCAGATCAACTTCTAATAGTTACCAAAAGTTGTCTTTGGTGATAGTTAGCTTTTGTGCAAAATTTGAGAAAAATCGGTTAATATCTTCAGGGGGCGCTGCGATCGCAAAGTTTTATCATAGCTTTTATCGGGATTTTATGGTTAAAATATGAAAAACAATGCCGTTAGCTAATCTCATTGCATTTTTTTACTCATAAGATATATTCATGCATTCAAAGCATATGAAATAACTCACAAAAAATTATTTTATATGATACATTTATATTTCAAGCATTTAAAAAGAAACAAAAACGTGAAAAAAAGTGATTTTTTTGAAATATAAATATATCATATAAAATAATGTTTGTGAGTCATTTCATATGCTTTTAATGCATGAAAACATCTTTTGAGTAAAAAAACGCAAAGAGACTAGCTAAAGGCATTCTTTTTGATATTTTAACCATAAAATCCATACTAAAGCTATGGTAAAACTTTGCGATCGCAGCGCCCCCTGAAGATATTCACCGATTTTTCTCAAATTTTGCACAAAAGCTAACTATCACCGAAGACAACTTTTGGCAACTATTAGAAGTTGATCTGAAAAACTTTTTACTTTTCGCCCCACCCTAGTGAGCATGAACGGAATTCTAAAGATTTCCCTCAATTTCTTCAGGATTCCGTTCTCAAACCCCGCATCATGGGACCATGGGACCACCAGGGAGGTGTACCCTTTCCAACAAAAAAAAAAAAATATCAAAATGGGCCTATTCAGTAAAAAGTTATGCGTGGTCATACATAAAAAAGAAAAATATACCGGTCGACCAGAGAACCTCCTCCGTTTTTTCGTCGGTTAAAAAGCAGAGACCATGGATTTCGTTTGATGGGTTGTTAATAGAAAGCAATCATTGAGTTTATTGCAGAAACCACTCAAACGTCTGCTTTCAAAACTTCACTATTATCTGATTTTTCAGAGAGGTTCCTGACCAGAGAGGGGATTTTCAATAATCTCTCTGGCAAGGAAGGGTTCTTCGCACATTATTCACAATAAGAACTCTTTTATTTTTACCGCTTGGTTCGCGATCAAAGAACCTATACGTGAAGCTAACACTTAAAGCCAGTAAAACTAAACGTTTTGCCCGTTTACTAAATTAATCAGAAGGACGATCTTCGCCTTTAATTTCTGCGGCTTTAATTTTTACAAAAAGAAGTAACTTTATGCGTAATTTATATCTCTTTACCTTCATTTTGCTTTTGCACAAGAACGGCATTTGATGCATTAATTGTAACCGTTGCTAAAAGGTATAGAACAGTCGTTTTTAAATAAGGAATCGTCGCATAAAACACTAACATTTTAATTTAAATTCTGATCTGAAAAAATATCATTTAACGTTTCTACTTCAATCTGTGAAAAATAATGTTGTTTCCTAAATTGTAAATTACAGATAGATAACTTTAACATTAGAGTTGTATCCCCACATTTACATTTTGCCTTTGCACAAATGCAACAAATGATGCACTGATTGTAGATCGTTGCTTAAAAATAGGTAGCCGTGTCTTAAAAATATTGATTTATTTTTTCATTCTGATCCAATGAAATATTGTTCATTGACTTTGCTTCCATCCAGGGAAAGACTATTCTTCAATTGAAAGAGTCCTTACAAAATTCCACTAGGCAGATAATTTGTACTGTAAGGGGTCTAGAACTCAATTTTTCTTCTCCAAATCACTACGCACTTGCAGTGACTTAAAATTTAAATTATATTTCAACACCATATCTTTGATTTTAGACGAATGCATAAGAATTCCTTTTAGATATCAATATCTCCTTTTAATGTTTTTATTCAATGAAATTTTCCTTTGTAGTTTTAATATTAATTTCAGCATTTTGTGTTGTGAGCATATATTGGAACGATACATGTCACATCTAGGTTTGGGACTTTTGGAATTGTACCAAAAAAAAGTTTTTACATAAGCTAACCCTTTGCACAACTCTGTAAAGATTCCTGGATGGTTGACGAAATAATTTGCATTCTTTATTTCTTCGTTCTAGTAATTTTATTAAAAATGCCATGCCCACCTAAAGAAAAGTTTTTTTTAAAGTAATACCCCAGCATATTATGAACACGCTGTACCTTTATAATGCAACATCATTTACCTTACTGATTTTGCGGTATGTAGTTACGTTGCAATAGTGTGAAATAAATTTTACTGAAAGTTCAACAATTAAAGAAATGTCTAAAAATCCTCAGGTGTAAAGTGGCGTTAGAACAATTTTCATAATAATTTCTGGAAATATTATTTATAGACTGCTCCAACCCACAAATAGGTGTTGCTGCCAATATTTTATTGATTGAAAGCTTATACTGTGCTTGGTCAATAATTAAAAAACAACTCCTTTATATCACGTCATCTTTGTTTTTTTTTTCGTCCCAGAACAACAAATGATACACTGACTGCAGACCGTTGCTTCAAAACATGGAGATGGAACGGTCGCTGATAAATACTGAATTAAATTTTCAGTTTGAATCGAAGGCATATTAATCTACTCTGGTTCGTCCCACGAAAAAGTGTTATGATCAAAATTTTTCACCGGCAAATAACTTTCAACCGTAGGGTTCAAAGATATAAATTTATAATTGAAAATAAATTAATATTCGCCTTTAGTTTTTCTCTAGCTTAGAGTTTCATTCATACGTTCATATGACGTTTTGATTTCACGCGAATACAGTTAGTATTACATGCTTCTTCTATATATCAGTATTTCCAGATTATTATTTTTATTCAATAACATTTACTTTTATAGATTTATATAAAGCAAAATGTTTTGTAGTTTTCACATTAGTTTAGAATTTTATTTTTGTTTCAAGATATAGCGCGAAAACAATACAATTCAAGATGTAGACATAATACATATTCCTCCCAAAACATTTTAGGGGGAAAATAAATAAAATAAAAAATTCCAGTTTCAAGAATTATAAGTAAACTTATCTTTAGATGAGGGCATCATTCAGTTTATTGCTTTTGTGGTATGTAATGCTGTAACAACAAATTCCTGATCATACATCCGTTTCCTTCAAGCTGTTTTCTAAAAGTCAGTTTTTCATGACGTCTTTTTACAATATCACGCGATTGTGCGATAAATCACACCATGCATAATATCGTACGTAAGCCAATTTTATACAACTTAAAAATTAAATAAAATTAAAATTTACCATTTGTCATATCAGGATGGCTTTTGATTATGCTCTTCAATGAACTAAGGGAAGCTCCTCCAGTAAGTGATTGATTGTCACTGCTGCCACTACTTCTAGTACTTCTATTTCTATCTCCAAAGCGCACTAAAATAAGAAATATATTTTGAATAAGAACATTTTATGCAGTTTTTCAATCAGTTGATATATTGGAAGATGCATTTTAACCAGAGGGGATAACTATTAAGGTGCTAATTTTTAAGCAAAAATTAACCACTGAAAATGCTTTGAAGAAAATAATAAGCAAAGTTTGAAAAAGAAAAAATAATGTTATAAGTGATGACTTGGTATTAATACAAAAGTACTTATAACTACAATTTTTAATCCCAGTAAATAATAAAATTAGCTTATATCTTATTTCTGTTTAAATTTAATTACATGATATTTATTTTTAACATTAACTCGGATGGTATGTTTGTAATTTTTTAACTGCTTCAATATGAATAAAATTTCAACACCAGACACTAAGTCCTCCGAAATCAGCTCTAATGTTGATTATACCGATCTTGAATTTCAAATCAATTTTAGAAAAACTTTTTTACTCGAATCGGATTGCTCTGTGCAACAGGCTGCAAAGTTGGAGTGAGAATGATCGACTCAGCCTCCGAGAACTCTAATTCCCATTCCTGTATTTTAATTAATCTGACTCCAACTTGTTCTCGACGTAGTAAAAACAATGGGGCTGGTGCTTCTCCGGAAATATAAATGTACAGTAATGATATATTATGAGAGTAATTTCATTAATAATCTTAGTTATATCTGAGAATTTAACTTGAATAAATATGAAAAATGCTGGAAGGTTCTTAAGATTTGAGAAGCAGCTCGCATGCAACATGCTACTTTTCCGAGATTGACATTTTTTTCTACAAAGCGGAAATGTTTTTCGGACATGAAGCTAATAAGAGTGATGTCGACACTTTGTTTCTACACAGAAAAATAAGTAAAATACTTGTAGGAGACCCCCCCCCCCAAACATTGTTTTTGTTGATTCAAAAAATATTTTAGGAGTTAATGCCCCTACGAGTCTCCTTCCTCGCTTAAATGTTCATGCTCTTGAAGCTTCACCCCTCTAGTTCTCCAGTATAATGTTAACAGTTAATATTCTGTTCCCTCCCCTTCTGTAAATAACAATAATGTCTATAAAAGACTCGAAAACTGAAGAAATTTCAGGGGGTAGGGGCTATCTCTAAAAAAGATTGGGTGATGGCGCTCTGTTACCGGCGTAAACAAGATGACGACGAAAAGACGAAGAGTATGTGATAACGAATGTTTTAGTTTGAAACAGCAAAACAGAAACAAAACTAATAATATTATGTTTACTTGCGTTGTATGGTATAAGACTAGTAAAAGTAAACACGAGAGTAAGAACGAACTGAAACACATGTACCTCTAGTGTAATACTCTAAAACGTTCACCGTTAAAATGATAGATAGAACGAAGTGTGGCGGGAGTGTTATTAATGCCTTAGTGCGATGTTCCAAACAGTTAACCATTCAAGGGAAAAAAAAAAGGTCGTTCATTTTTAGGAGATCGTACTTCACTGTTTTTCATTTTTTGGTATTTTACACCCGTTCGTTTATGATCGACACATCTCTAATAATTAGGGATCAGATTAGGTCAGTCTATATTTTTAACATTTAGAAATAGGAAAAAAACTGACTCAAAAATTTAAAAACTCCGTAACATTTCTTTAGTGAAGGTACTCAACGGTAAACAGTTGTAAATACCATGAATGAGAAAAAAGTAGAAAATAGACATATAATAAAAAAATAAATACTTATATATTAAGTATAAAATATTCAAATTATATCATTTCGAAGAAAGATTATTTTATGCGAATGGTGTTTTTTCCCTTTTTTTGCACTACAGCTAGTTTTAAAAGTTACTCTTACATACACTTTTTACTCTTACATATACATCAGATATTCTGATGTATATTTAAGAGTAATTTAAGATAATAATAAAGAGTGCTTAAAAGAGCTTTTTGTTTGAAACTCTTTTTCACAATTTATTTAAAGTATACTCAGTATATGCTTAGATTTTCTGAATCAGCAAAAAACAACAACCTGAAGTTAAATTTGTATCTGAGAGATAGCAACTAAACATTTCCAGCTCAAACTTTTGCAGTAAATCATCTGCAAAGTAGCATTAAAGATGAATTTTTGCGAATATCTAAATATCAATAAAAATCGATTAAAACTATGTACGGACTAACCTAACTACAGCTATTTATTTTTATGAGCTTCCTAATAAGGGAAAAACGGCTCACTCATCCTGCACAGAGTAGTAGGAAGTGTGATGGGAAAATGTTACATTAATTTCCTCAAAAATTTAAAGAAAAAAAAAGTCAAAAATATATATTTTCGGAATATTTCAAGCGTCATTAGTTTTTAAAAAGATTGATTTAATGGTGAAAACTTGTGAATGAAGTCAAACAAAAAGGACTCGATATCTTATTAATCTGAAAAGAAAATTTATAAAGTTTCTGTTGCGACTGGTCTTAACGGTAAATAGCTAAATATATGAAATGTGAAAAATCGTTGTTAGAAAAGCATTTTGGTATAATGTACAGAAAACACTGTAAATGAAGAAAAAGAAAGATAGACGCATAAAAAAAAGTAATGCCAATTTGTATATAAAATTGAATTCCAGAAATGCTTCCTTTTACTGCGTATCCTGTGAATGGCACAGTACATCTATATGAAATTCCACTCACAATCAATGTTCTCCTTTTTTTTGAATCAACAATGTTTTAGTGACGGCTCTTACTATGTAATGAGGGTTTCTTAATACGGTACTACGAATTTTAGACTTTCATCGTAAGAAAATATACTAGGAAGAACTTGCCGGTGGTCTTATCTTTAAGTGGCTCTCAATTGTGATCACTTACTGAAGAAGACTTTCTTTATTTGTTTTAAGCTTAACTCACTGTTATCACTTCCTGATTTATTTGAATCAATTCATTGGAAAAAATCGTACAGATTTGAGACTCTGAAAATTATCCACAATAATTGTTCGTTTAGTAATTTATTTAAACTTCTTAATAATCTATGACATCTTTATAGTTTGACAGCTTTTATAGTTATAAAACTTTACCTATTATAGCGAAGTGCTCGTATTATGGACAATTTTTACAATTTACTTTTTTTTTTTGGAATAACAACAAAATTTAACACGGTTCAGATAAAAAAATAAAATTATAAAGAACATTTTACTCAAATATTGTCGAAAATAATTATGAGTTTTAAAGTATTACATAAATCCTGTCAAAAGTAATGAATCAGAGACAACTGTTTTGCATTGAAAATGAAATTCCTTGTAACCCCGAAATGCATAAATGAAATACTTCCACAATGTATGCTTTAATGACGTTGATTTTCTCATTTAATGTTACATGAGCTTCATTAACTCTTGACCAAACAGAGCAAAATCTAATTTATCATAAATTGCTATCACAATGATGTGAAGACCCGGAAAATTTTGAAATAACTCAGCAGTTAAATTTAATGAAAGTAAAATGTTGCTGCATGAATTTACGTTAATGCTTGAGGAGATACTAAACCAGTTTTATGAGAGAAAAATCTGTAACAAGGGACATTTAAATACAGCAAATCATTTCCTCTCTGTCGAAAAGTTACTAGAAGACAGTTTGTTCAAAAGATTATTACTACACAGCTGAAACAAAGATAGAATAACAGCTGAACATATTTTACGCCCTGTAAAGGGTTGGTTTGTTAATTTTAGCTTTATTAGTCGGGGTTTTTTTATTTTTAATTTTAGTTTTATGGCTTGTGAATATTAAACTCATTCGTATCTATTATTTCTAAAAGAAAGAGTAAGTTTCTAATTTATTTCAAGCAAAGCGCAAGACCTGGTGCCACTTGCACGGCGTTTCATCTTGCTTCACCGGAAAACTTTTTAACCCACTATATCCAACAAGTAATCGCTTAAGAAATATTGTTTACGAATGCCCTCATTATTAGTTAGTCAAAATGTCAAAAAAGTTTTCTTTCCTTTCAATCTTGACTCTGAGTTGTTGGCTTTTCTAATGAAAATGAAGAATTATATTCCGCTAAAAATCACTTTGATCAACTACTCCGCTCAATTCTATACTTTCTCATGTAAAAATACGCATTTTCCACTAAGCTACTATAATATGTTTTCAATAATTTTATTTCAAAAACAGGTTAATTAATTAGTATTTTTCGGCGAAAATCTTTCTAAATACATGCTTCAAGCATTTTAAAATCTTTCACCCACGACGATGACGAGAAATTAATACAATGCTTTATAATACGTTTGGAAAAAAATGAATAAGTTACAGTAAATTTGAAAAAAATATTTAATGTAGAATTTTAAAAATTCTACTTTCCTTGATTTTCAATGTAAACCTTGAAGCTCAGTAATATCAGTTCTGCAAAAAAAAAAAAAAAAGAAAGAAGAAAAAAATATGCATAGGGACATGTGAGGCAAAGTGAAATAGCGGGGTAAAATGAAATGGTGAAATATGTCTATACTGCCACATATTTGGTAATATTTTACAGCATGTATTTTACAGCATGTTCCAGTCAAGAAAAAGTTACTGCTTAATATCAATGCATATAACAATACAGCAATTTCAGAATACTGATGCTCATATCGTACTTTTTTGTTTTTAGGCACAAATTAGGGGAAGACCGCCTATATTGGACCACTGCTTAAAATGGACCTCGGGCTTAAAATCTGGTACAGAGATCTGTGCTACACTTTAACAGTAGAAGTATAAAGTTTTAGGAATAAAATCAATGTGTATGAAGTTTCACCAGTCTTCGAACTGTTTAGCGTGAGTTACGGCTTGATTTGTGTTGAAAACGTGCGAAATCTTATTTTGCGGACTTGTTTCTAGAAGAATAACTCAAAAACTTGAGAATTACGGTAAAATTTTGTTACAGTATTATAATCTATGTTTAATAAGGATTACATCAATGTATTTACATGCGCGATTGTGATAATTTTTGACAGAACAATGAGCTGACGAATAAAAAATGGCGTGTTTTCCTTTATTGGACCGAAATAATAATCCTATATTGGACCGGTGGTCCAATTTAAGAATATGATTTTAAACAAGACTTTTTAATTATCGCAACATAATATAAGTGACTCGTTTTATTTAATAGCGTAGTTTAACTTGTTTTAAGCATACTCTAACACCTATTCACGATATTCATTAAAAAAATTTTATCAACACATTTTTATCAAGCAAAAGCTGCAACTTCTTAAAATATATGTTTTTTTTTCTCTTCATCTATTAAGCTGCAGTTTCAGGTTATTAAACATAGTTATTAACTTAAATAAAATTTATGCTGGATTACCGATAGAAAAATATGAAATTCTTTGTTATTTTAGAAACGATTTTAAAAGTAAACAGTTTATATGCTACTAAAATGTTCAATGTAGATGAAGCCGGTCTTTTCACTGTCCAAAAGCCCCAAAATATATTGACGTATCAAAGTAAACACCAGGTTGGAGCAGTAATGAGTGGTGAACGTGGTAGAAACACACTGGTTATTTGCTGCATGAGTGCAACAGAATTGCAAGCTCCCCATGTTTATTTTCAAAAGATTACGTTCCATTTTCGGACTTATCGTAAAAGCTTCCCTGGTGAGCAATATGCTTGTTCAAAAGAAAAAAAAAAAGGTTGGATCCCAAACGATAATTCACATAATTTATACACCTTTCACTAAACTGTTAAGTCAAGTAATGTAAAAAGAATATCATTCTATTAATGGATAGGCACAGCACTTACATAAAGAACATTGATGCAATACACTTGGCTAACGAGCACAATGCTTTCTCTTTAAGCACATCATGCACGTAGATGTGGTCTTTGTTCAGTCTCTGTCTACATATTTTATTTGAGCATGTGATACATGGATGCGAGAACATTTAATGAGATCCCTTATCTAATATCGTTTTGGGGAACTTTTTCAACTCTTATGGGCAAACCGCAATCAAGGCCATGGCAAATGCTGTGAGTTTATTCTAAAGAACAGGAGTTTGGCGTGTTAATTAACATGTATTTAATGATATTGACTTGGCTGCACCAGAATTAGAGGCAAGTAGTTCAGATAAAACTAGTCAAAGTGAACAGGTTACATGTTCGGCTGGCCCGTCATTTCAAGTTTTTCCAGGGGGGTGGGGCAAAGGGTAAAAACACAATACAATTTCACCAGAAAACAACAAAACCCCCGCCTACTTATATGCAAATACATTGATTTCTCCAATTCAAAAGGGGGAGGGGCAATTGACCCCATCCCTTCCCCCCTAAATGCCTGGCCTGTTCCGTGTAAGTGTTACACCATCTACGACTTAAATTAGTACAAGTTCTGCAGAATCGGCGGATAGTTCTCATCAAAACATGTCAACTCAAACTGATTTTGTAAAGCCAGCTCACATATTACCTTTGCCTAAAACAATAGAAGGAACAAAAAGGAAGGCTATCTCAGCAATCATTCTAACGACCGTATAAAAGAGGGATAGAACAGAAAAAGTCACACAAGAAAAAGCAAGAAACAATTGTTATTGCAATATTTGCCATAGAGATGAAGTGCAAAACATGATTCAGTGTATGAAATGCCATCGGCGAGTTTATTAACACTGCCTAAGTGAGGCCTAAGCAAGAGAAATTCTATTGCAAATCCTGGAAAAAAGCTGTTTAGTTCAAATATAAATTATTCTATGATTTCCTGGTACGGTCCAATTTAGGAAGCGCATGGTTCAATTTCGGCGCATATATTCCTATATTGGACTTTTGCAACTTTTTATAAGATAATTTTTTAAAAAATAATTTTCATATTTTCAGAAAATATAAGCTCCTAGGGTGGTTCCTGATTAAATTTAGCAAACGATGACCTATTTTGCATTTCTGTTTTGCTTCACATTGAACAACACGAGCCTCCTGTTCTTAGGGGGTCCAATATAGGCGGTCTTCCCCTATTTTTGTTATGATAAAAGGATAAAGTTTTTGCTATTAATTTGTTGATTTGTTTTTTATTGTTGCATTTCAATCGGTACTGAGAGTAAATGTTCTAAATTTGAAGCCCAAAATAGTCGGAAATCGGTTTCTAAGCTACAGATGGAAACTCCGTATTAATGATAACAATAAAAATGTATATGGTAACGATAACAATAATTGTCGTTTTGTGGTTTTTTTTTCTTTTTCGTTTTGTTTTTTGCAGATTGTGTAGAAAAGGATTAACCATACTTGAATTTTATATGTGATTTGGCTAGGTGCTACCAATGGAAGGGAAATGTCTAAAATCACTTTAAGATTACCTCATTTAAGACAAATATGCCGGGATATTTTCTATACCTCTAAAGTTTCTTTCAAAGGCAATAAACACGCTTTTAAATATGCTGGCACGTACGTTATTCTTCATAATAACAATAACTACCAACTAACTTCACCCAGCAAACTAGAAATTGAAAATTAAATTATCTTCTCCAAGATAAATTTATTCACTGAAATTTGAATTTATGTAAATTATAATGTAAAAAAATAAAGGTTTGCAGATTCTAACTTTAGAATGGTTCGCTACACTGTTACCGTAAAATGTTGTGTATAGGAACAGCGGGGTCAATCGGAACAAAACGTCCCGACCGTACAAAGAAATTTTTCATAAATATACCATTGAGAATTTTTCGCCATTATTTTTTTTTAGAAAAGTAAGATCATAGGAAGTCGGAAAAAATTACTTTTGTCAATCTGGCAACGCTACTGACTTATAAGGAGGGCTGCACGTGGAATGCTACAAAACATCACTTTTTTATAGACTGTAAAACTTTATATGTAAGTACAAACCTTCTTATATTTTAAACATAAGAGAGGTATGTTTCAATTATGCATGTATCTAAGCAACAGAATACCACATTAGAATTTACATATTTTTAAAAAATTGTGTCATAAAAATGAAGAATTCTGAAAAATGTCATAGGAAAAAAAAATGCGGGGTGTATCGGAACACTAGGTTCTGTTTCTCTAATTCAAATTTATTTAAAGGAAACCGTTTGAAAAATCAAGATTCTAACTCCAATTATTCTAGTCAAGACAAGAACAAGGGTTTATTACTGTTTATCCCTTCTCGTGAGCAACTAGATCTTAGAATGACAGAAAGTTACAGATTTAAAAAGATTTTTGCTCCAGAAGACTCCTTTTTACCTGAAATACATGGGGGAAAGTCAAACAGACTTTATGTAGCAAAAGTCCAGCACCGTGACAGTGATGAATAAGTGGGAAAGTCTTACAGGACAAATCCCCAAAACCCAAAGATTTTAAGAAACTAAAGAAAAGGCAGCGTCCATCCCAGAAGATGTTATGAAAAAACTTAAGCCAAGCCACAACTGCTAGTTTTAAGGACAAGTACATATTTGTGGACGATATGAGTGACTTTAATTTATGTTACAGCTTTGTATTTCAATTCACAAGCATTTCTTAAAATTGATTTTAATTTTTCATAAAGTTCAAAATCATTTTGAATTTTGACAAATCATAAACGTTAACTACTTTTTTTACAATCAAAGCTGAAAAGTGTGCCGATTTACCCCATTTTACAGTATCTCTTTCTTGATGGTCAATTTGTTAGCAGCGTGCTATTATTCTCTGCCATCATTGATTGCTTTAGCAGTTTTTCTTTTCTGCCTAAAAAGGATTTGAAACACAACTAGCTTTTTTTCTTTTTATAATAATGCAAATATTTTTTTATGATCGAACATGACAGAAGTAGAATTGTTTTCTTGTTTACAAAATGTGTTAGAAAATAAATTCATATCGCCAAACTGTCACTAAACTCATGAATATGGCATATGTCTTTTCATCATTTTCTTCCCATTTTAAGGAACGGACTCGTTTCTCAAACTAAAAACAGATGTCACTTTTCTGCAGTCTTACTGTACCTACGTTTCAGTACAGTCTATCTGTCACAGCAAGGGTGGTCACACTAGGGTGGGGCGAAAAATAAAAAGTTTTTCAGATCAACTTCTAATAGTTACCAAAAGTTGTCTTTGGTGATAGTTAGCTTTTGTGCAAAATTTGAGAAAAATCGGTTAATATCTTCAGGGGGCGCTGCGATCGCAAAGTTTTATCAATGCTTTTATCGGGATTTTATGGTTAAAATATGAAAAACAATGACGTTAGCTAATCTCATTGCATTTTTTCTACTCATAAGATACATTCATGCATTCAAAGCATATGAAATAACTCACAAAAAATTATTTTATATGATACATTTATATTTCAAGCTTTAAAAAGAAACAAAAACGTGAAAAAAAGTGATTTTTTTGAAATATAAATATATCATATAAAATAATGTTTATGAGTCATTTCATATGCTTTTAATGCATGAAAACATCTTTTGAGTAAAAAAACGCAAAGAGACTAGCTAAAGGCATTCTTTTTGATATTTTAACCATAAAATCCATACTAAAGCTATGGTAAAACTTTGCGATCGCAGCGCCCCCTGAAGATATTCACCGATTTTTCTCAAATTTTGCACAAAAGCTAACTATCACCGAAGACAACTTTTGGCAACTATTAGAAGTTGATCTGAAAAACTTTTTACTTTTCGCCCCACCCTAATATACACTCTCTACTACGTGATCAGGTCAATAACTCTTCTGATCTAAGTACCATATTCATGGAATTGTGGCATAAAGTGCAGAACTGTGGCAGTTCATAATCTGTGAATTTACTTAAATACTCTCTCTCTCTCTAATAATTCAATGAAGAAAATGAGATGAATAGAAAGCAAAACAATTGAAACTGGGAACTCAATTTAAATTAATACAACATAAGATTTAAAAATAGAAATAAAATTAGGAACCCTTTAAAACTAATTGCTTTGCTAAAACAGAAAATGTTCTCTTGATATTTCAATTACATTACATTAATTCTACATTAATATTTCATTACATTACATTAATATTTCATTTACATTAATTTTAATACTACAAAACGTTACGAATTAGATAAGATAGTAGTTCACACTCAAATTTAATGCTCATATTTTCACTCAAGATGTGAACTCGTATCTGAACTAAGAAATATATTAAATAATGACTTTCCTTACTCCCATTAAGGCAATTTGTATTCTTCTCTTGACCAAAATGAGTTCTTTGGTATTAAAATCTATACTCATCACGTAAATGTTTTGAGAATGTAGACATAGCACACACACACATTTATTTTCTTTTATATTTATTCTACAATAATCGATATTGATGTCCTGAAAGTAATACGTTGCCGTTTTCATTTCTTATTGTTATGCTTCTTTAAATATTGGGTCAAGAATAATCAATTACTGTTATTATGTTCAATGTTACTATTATGCAATCTAAACTCTCAGTTTTTTGTGTGTAAATTTTTAAGCTTAAAATTTTAGGTCTAATATACATCTAATTTTAACTATGATTCTCTTATCAAAAAATAAAACGCTGATACCTTTTGAATTGATTGAAACAGCAACGTTAATTAAAATGTTTTTTTCAAACAATATAATTTCCAAAAATATTACTAGCTGCTACAAAAGTGACAATTTCAGTGATCATTAGAAAACATTTTGTAACGAATTATTTTTATGTATTATAAATTCCTAACCCTGTTAAACTAAAAAGAGCATGTGTTGATGGTCTAGTTCATTACTAAGATTAAAGTGTTTGTGTTTATAGATAGAAGTTGAACGAAATTTATATTACCAAAATTTTATGCTCAAAACTCTGCATTTTTACTGTTAAAGTTCAAAAATAAACTAAAAAACGATACTACAAGCTCATAAAAGAAGAAAATAGCCAGTGTAATACTGGCAGCAGAGATTCCAGTTTGCAACTAAAATGCACGGTAATAAACTGCAACATTAACAGTTTTGCAGTTTATTACCATAAAATGAGCAAATTTACAGTTTAATACTGTAAAAGTGAATTTTACAGTTTATTACTATACAATTAACAATTTTTACAGTTTATTACTATTAAATTAGCTGTATTATGCGGTAAAATCAACATTTTTTTTAGTGCATAGGTGAAACTAGAAAGCACTACTGGCAGGTAACTTGCAAAGTCGGTCTGGCTTCAAAGCTAGTGATCATTCTCCTTTTCCCCATCCCCACCAAAGACTTGAATTGCAGAGAAAAAATATTCCCACTATAACTCCTGGTGATAAGACAATATAAAAGGGAAAACTGAGTCAAACCGAAGTATAATCCAATAATTAATCCTTACTTTGATGATCCCAGTAAAACTTTTGAATCAGTGCGCTGGACAGCATCACAATATCCCTCAGTTCTCTGATGAGGTAAATATCTTCAACACAAAAGAAGTTCAGAATGGATTGCTGAATCTGTACGTTTATTTTGGCTATCATTACCGATGTTCAGTCAGCAGATTAATACTACTATTATCTTCAAAGCACACTTTTTTTTCATTTTATGTATTTGTGCATAAAAACTCAATACAGTTGTGTTCTCCCATTAGCAGACATTGTCTAAAACTGTAGTAAGCAAAAAAACAGCTTTCACACAGCAACTCAAGAGCCTCCTTATCCTAAGAATCAAAGACCAACTGTTTGAATCAGTGCGCTAGACTGCATCACTGCATCACTCAATTTGCTGACATTTTTACGGCAACTGCAATACGTCATCAAAGGAATTCAATCCAGAACTTGTAGCTGAATTTGTAGTTTTTGGTATGCGTTGAAGACGTTTCATCTTCAAATTACACGCAGCATTTGTATACAACCCCTCAAATCAATTGCGTTCTTCCATTAGAAGAAAATTTCTAAAAATGTATGTTAGCAAGATAACAGCTTAGACACAGAAAATCATTTGTGCTTCTTAAATAGCGTGGAAAAAAGTAACTAGGCAGAAAAGAAATTTCTTTTTCGCAGGGAAGCATGTGACGAAGCCATTAAGTACAGTACGGTTCACTAAGGTACTGGAAACTGTCCACGTAAAAGAAAGCGTTAAAATCAATGTAATAATACGAAATAGGTTTTTGACTTTTTTATGAGCTTGCTTTAGCTCGGGAAAAGTTGCAGAAAATTTTATGCCGAAGTATTGTTTCCACAAGCATAGTTTTGATTCATCTCATTTCTTACAAACATTTTCTCTAAATTAATTAATGAAAAGTGTTTTATTTTTTAATAATTTCTACGTATCAAAGCTTTATCTTCCAATAAAATTATCAACTAGGGTATATTTTCGGGAATAATATTTTAAAAAATGATTAACGTGCTTTTGCGCCCGACTGTGACTGATTAAATTTTAAATGTTACTCGTCAAAGGTAGAACGAAACAAATGGTAAAGACCTAAAATAGATATATCCAAACATTTTTTTTTTGAATTAATATATGTAATTCCACAGCGTAAAAACTAATGACATTATTGTTCGTAATTAATAAATCGTTCTCTTTTACTGTCGCTGAGTTCGTCCAACAAACAATTTTCAGGGTTAATCGGGGAAATATAAAGGCAAATAATCAGGTTTCAGGGAATTGTTTTCAAAAAGAAAAAGTTTAGGGCTTAAACTTTAGGCCGTACTTGGGTAAAAATAAGTTCAGATCACAACTTAAAAATTTTCTATTGCTTTAATCGACTATGATCGGGCCACCTATAAAAACTTTGAAGGGCTCACGAAGGGCACGTGGTTCATGGTCGACAATTCGCAAATGCTTAATTTAAGCGGTCCAACTATGTAGAAAGTCTCAAAAGAGTGAAATTTGAGCAAACATACACGAGTCTACACTGTTAGAACCAAGTGTGCCGCATGAGTGAAAATTTTCCCTATAGGATGAAAAGACTGTCTCAGGGTGCTATGTTGGCGAGAAAACAGGGGTACGATTCCTTTTGGCTCCTTCACGCAATTTGAGTATGCGCTCTGTGTCTCCGACTCAGCTAATGTTAATTCGTCTTGGGCTACTATACATTAAAGCAATGCTCATTAAAACTGCAAACACATTGCGATATATGCCTATGCCTCTATTTTTTAGAAATATTTTTTATAGTTATGTAGTTATTTACTATGTTAAAAAAATGTCAATCAGCCATTCAAATGTGGCATTTTCTGTTCCTCAATGGATCGAGCCCATGTCCTTCGCGTTATACGGACGAAGATCTAACCGAGTTAATGCAGCTTCTGTCAGGAAGAGCTATACATTGAAGGAATGTTTTAAAAAATCAAATCTTCCGAAAACAACTGCAATGCAAATTGTTTGTTTATTACTCTCCGAAAGCGGTGAAAAACGACTTTAAAATGGTACCCTACTTGTGAAATTTGATAATATTGAGGAAATTGTAGCTCCCCCCCCCTTCACAAAAACACCCCTGAGAAATAATATGTATGATCTATCTTGCAATATCTTTCTTCTATATTTCTAGTTTTATGTTACTTCACCTAATTTTTTTTAAAGGAAAAAAAAAGTAACTTTTCGGTAGTACAACAGTTTATTTCGACAACAAACAGTTTATTTTTAATTAGGTAGGAACTTCTGCACAGACCCCTGCCCGAGACTAATGCTTAGTTCAAATTGAACTACTCTCTCAAATGTTCTGTTTGAACTATTTCCTCAAGGGTGGACATGATGACCGGCAGACACACATTTCTCAATGTCATAAAGAACTACATAATATTTTTAAAAGTTAGTCCTTTTAAATACAGATGACATTAGCGATATACTAAACGAATTTTTATGATCTACTATAGCACAGTGCCAGCAATCTGCCAGTTTATCATGATGGACGTTTTCCGACCCTTGGGTACAGGAAGGATAACAAACGCGGATTTTGGATAACACAAAAAAATGAGGTTAATCAATATATTATTCATTTGTAAACATAAAAATGCAGTTACTTTATGGCAATTCTCTGAAGGACATATGATCACCATATGTGTAAATTGTTTTTTGCCGGATAAAAAAAATGACCTTCTTTTAACCTCATTTCATCAATAACGAAACAGCCCCATTCCTCACTATGGTGACCTATTCGAACTTGGCCTCAAAGATGAAATAAAGACTAGGCCGAATCGAAAACTAGACGCTAAGAATTTATCGCCGCCACATCGAAACATTATTAACAATTTTCTTCAATGAGCCGGTAGTTTTCTACGAGACAAAAAGGAAACAAAAAAGTTCTACTTAGAGCGAAACCGGTTAATTCCAGCTGCTCACGTGAATGCCATAGTATTCAAGATCATTATCAAGTTCGTGGTCAGAGAATCACGAAACCAATGCAAGCATTTCCACCATTTTTGCCCACTGGCTTCAGAGTCACATGTAGAAATTCTAGGTATGTCATTTTCGAATTTTCCAAAAAGAGGGGGGGGGGGCAAAGGATGTTTACTCAATGCAAATTGAAACTGTGAAATCGCAAATCAACAATTATCACGCCTACTTATATGTAAAAACACCATTTTTTTAGGCAGGGAAAGGGGGGGGATTAAGGAGTCGGATTCCCCCCAACTCCTTAACAATCTGGTAGCTTAAACTATTTCAAATAGCAAATTTTTAAAAGTTGAATACACTACCCAGAATGGAGGCATGAAACATGCAAAATATTTCATCTTAGAAAGAAAGTTTTTAGTTGTTTTCAGGTTTTTACTTTCCCTACATGATGCCGGTCTCTATCGATGGCCATTATACACCCCAAGGCTCCCCGTAAATACCACATTGGTGGTTTTACCGTTTGTATATGGCCCTGATGGCAGGTCTGCCTTTTTTTATTCAGACGAGGAGCTGAGCAAGACCTTGGTTCAGCATCTCCTGACTCATAAATTTGGAATGGGAACTTGGAGGACATTGTGATCACGACAGATTTAATGAGCACCAGCCACCATTGGTGTTCAGGGAGAATCTTCGGCTGGCTGGCATAAAACCGGACACTCTCCCGTTACGATATCCCTCGCCTTTCTAAATATATATAAGGAATTCATTTTCCTATAAAGGTATTCCTATATTATGAAGTAAACAGTTTTTACTTTTCGTTTGTTTTTCTTCTCTTGAACTTAGTCTTAAATTATCTTAAATATTTTGTTTTACCTCACACTATTGAAAATGAAAAATTGTAAATATAACCTGAGAACATTTTTTCCTGAAAAGAAAAGCAAGTCTTAGAAACGATTAAAATATCAAATGCAATAATTATAAAGAAAAAAAGATATTGAATAAATTATCTCAGCAAGTGGTGTCATATTTAAGGCATAAAAAATGAATGACTTATTAATTTTTATAGATGCAAGAAACCTAAGTAGCTTTAAGGGTAAAAACTGTTGGGACACAAAATGGCTGACGCCTGAGGTTTCGTCGGTTAGGCATTCGTTAATGCGTTATGAAACTTAAAGAGTTTTTTGCACCTTGAAAACTGCTCGCTACTCAGAGTTGTTTATATTGTGCAAAATGTAAACATTGAGGCTCGAGCTTACGAGGATCGGAAAGTGCACTTCTGATAAAAACTGTTTTTCGTACGAAATTCTACTCATTATTCATCTTCGGTAATAATGTTTTGAAAAATGTTTAAGAGTTAAATTACGGGTGCTTCAAACAATCTTAAAAACGTAGTAGGAAATAAAATTGAATGATTTAGGAAATTATTGATCTGAAAATACAGCTCTATCCTTCTGTCAAAAGGAAGAAAAAAAACATTAAAAAATAAACTCACGCATCTCGATGTAAGGATTATTTTGATCAATTGATTGATTTTTAAAAAAGTGTGCTAAATTAAGTCTTTTTATCCCACGCTCCTGTTGACTCGGATTTTAGGCAGTTTCTGAAATGAAAATTAAATCACTTTTCTCTCTACAATGTTTTTCAAACTCAGAAGCGCAAGTTAAGAGAGATAAAGGTAGAAGTTATTTTTCGTAATATTATTTTATTTACCAAAATCAATTGTGAGAATTAGGAAAAAGAATCTCAGTGGAGCGGGGAGCTGCAAATTAAAATTCCCTTTTAAAAAAAGATGAGCTGCTTAGTAATCCTTCCATAAGTTCCGTGAACAATACAAGAGCTTTAAAACAAGAACTTTAGAATTTTCTTCAAGTTTTGGTTGCAGTGAAGACAAAATTAATGAAATCAGTTCATTTCAACTCTTGTGCTAATTGAATGAATGTAAGGACCACTGCACAAAAGTTTACAGATACTTAGGATTGTTGGGAAAAATCTAAGGCTTATTTGGCATTTATTTCTTTTTTCGCATAATCTATATACATAAAAGACTACTTTTGTATCCGTATGTCCGGGGTAATCTTCCAAACTACTGGACCGATTTTAACCATTTTTTCACCGTAGATAGCTACAGTAACAGGGAGCAGGATAAGTTATAATTTATTTCTAAAAAGTTTAGTTTAAAAAAATTATTATGTAAAATAGTAAATTTCATGTCATTTCCCCATTAAATGATTAAATTTTCAGTCCATTGTTGCAAAATTTGGTTGCCTCGCAACAACAATATTAATAGTAATCATGATGAAAATTTTGAACCAAGGCTTCTAAGGAATAGGTATAAAATTTATTGCTTTCTTGGGATTTTTATATCTATCTGTGCCAATAATCGCTTATGGAGCTTAATAAAAAGAGAATTTTGGCAACAGTTAGAAAATAGAAAGTGTTTATAGTCAAGTTTTTCTAAATTAGGTACATAAGATGTTTTCACCAAGTTATCACAAGGATAGAAACTAATAATGGGACTTATTTAACGTGCAATATTTGGAAATCGTTGACTCCAGAGCGATTGATACTGTAAATATATATTTATTTTAATACACCAAGCTTATAACATTTCCTATTTACCTAAATATTATTTGTAGCTTGCATTTGTATTTAGGGTGTGTAATACAGTTTTTTTTAGTTTATCCAAACAGAAAAAATAGCCATTGTTTACAGAAGTAGCCATTTATGTATGTGGATGCGTACTTAAATGCTGAAAAAAATATGCATGAGTTTCACTGAAACATATATTACGCGGCAGAAATCCGGGCAGGGCCGGGTATCCGGCTAGTAACAATATAAATCAGTAACTTAAACGGAACCATCGTTTTTTTTTTAAGTTGTAACAGCTAGTGAAAATAAGTATTTTATTATTTCGGAGTGAAACTGGTATTCAATAGACGAAAAAAAAAAACTGCTTATACAACTTGAGCAATTGCGGAGTATTTTTTGGTTAAAAAATACAGTTCAAATATAACTTTAAAGGAAATTAAAAAATCATTAAAAAAGAGAGTAATGCTTAAATCATAACAGTTTATTTTTAAAAAAGTTAAATTTAACGAGATGTTGCAACCGTTGTCACGAAAAAAGTTTAGCAGTGATGGAAAGCTTTGGTTATCGTACTGAAATTCAGTGTTAAATTCATCGGATCTCGTAGAGAAAGGTGTGTTTCTCAAAGCAAATTTCCAATAAAATTAGCAAGCGCAGATTTCAATATGTTAAGTAATTTTGGATTTCAAAGTACAGAAATGAAACATGTAAAAGAGTTTTAGCTTCGATGCCCAGTTTCATTTTTACTCAATTAAGAAATACTCCGTAAATGTTTGCTATGTTTCAAATTCACTGTTTTTTACGAACTTCGTAATAAAGGATAAAAAAGCGTAAAAACAGTTTGCGAATTACAATTAAGTAATTTTTGTATTTGCAATTGAAGGGAAAAAAGTCTGCTAGTCATGCTTACTAGTAGATATTTGCCCTTTTTTGTTATAAAAAATGAATGCATTGAAATGGCAGTTGTATATTTCTTTACTTTATACTTTCACAAATTATAATCTTCGAGAAGATTATTTATATATCTCTTTCAAAATTTTGATTAGTAACTGATCTTATGCCTCTAAACAACTTGAAAACTGTTCAAACTCTAATTATGACGTACCTTAAGATAGTGGTCTGAAAATTGAAACCTGTCAAGTACTTTACGATGGTGTATTCAACCAACAAGCATTTTGAATTATTACGCTACTCTTCTAATAGATACAAAAAAAAGTCATTTCGACTGGTCAGTCAAGAAGCGAAATAAATTATAACTATCTCAATTCCCCTGCACCATATAGTTCTTGCTCAAAATAAGACACTTTTCAACAAAAGTAAAGAAAATATCTCACTTTTAATCACGTAATTAATAATCTTAACGCACGCTGTTGAATGACCGTTCAACAGCCACCCACATGCGTTACTGGATCATTCTCTAGAAGCCGTCATACTGACCCAGTGTTTGTTTCTTGAAAATGAGGTCATGACCGATCGCTCAGTCACGAGAGAAGAATGAAAATCGCGTCCTGCCAAAACAGAAACATTAAAAACGCACGACATCCATTATCCTTAGGCATCGATTCTAATGGCCGAAAAATGTTTCAGATGATAGCCGATAAAAACAAAAGTAGCTGATTCCGAGTTGGGAACTTGATAACATGGCATGGGAAACTGCTTGATATCAGTGCCTGATTATGGCACAGGCCAACTAGGCCTGGGATTTGGGACCCGTCTGCCTAAGGGGCCCCTCATTTTCTAAAAACTGATGCACAGCATTAAAGAATTGTACATTTTAAAGAGAAAATAATAATGTATTAGTTGAAAAAAAAAAAAAACTATTTTCATTCTTAAATTAGTATCTAGTGGATTTCTTTCTTGAGAATTAGCTACCAAACTATTAATCTATAAAAAAAGCAGTATCAGTGTTAGACATAATGCATACAGTGCGATTGCATAGCTGTATACAATGATCCCCAAAAGGGGCTAGATAGCACCGACACCGATAAAAAGTTAAAAGATTATTTTTTGTTCACTTAAAAAGGTAGACAGTAGAAGGGCCTCCAAAGTATTGTCGGCCTTGGGCCTCATTTTTAGTTATTCGGGCCTTCTTTGATATTAAGCTTTTTTTTTTCAAAATGAGGTAGTATGGAATAATAAAATTGTGAAAAATTGGCAGAAGGGTTTGAACATGTATTTATTTCATTAACTAAGTCATGTATTACCGAAACATTTTGACAAATAACGAAAGTGTATTTTATTAATATGTATTGTTTTTCTTAACAAGTCCTATATTGAGAAAGTAGGAAGTACGAAATATGGGTGTAAAATCTGGAGAGCTAATTGCATTATTAACAGATCATAAGTTGAAACATTTATGAAGTAGAACAGATTGTATAGTTGAAACATTGGTAAAAAAGTTGGTAAAGTATTTTACAAAAAAGTTCTTTGCACTACGGAATCATGAAAGTGAAACTCTGGCATAAGGGCAGAACTGATATTTTTTTATTAGAAAGTCACTTATTTCGAGATTATGACGCGAAATATTAGTGTAAGAGCTGGAGAGATATTTTTTAATATACGTCACGCCTTTCAGAACTAAGAAAACGTTATAGGTGTGAAGGATTAAAAGGTGTTTTTTGAAAAAAGTCATGTATTACGGAACTATGAAAGGGAGAAACATTTTTATGAAGAGGGGATATGTATTTGTTTTATGCCAAGGCATGTCCGATATATTTGAAACTTAGAAACATTTGAATGAGATATGTGTGCATTGTTTTATTAACAAATCATTGATCTTTACTTTCCGCAGATAAGACGGCCGATAAACAGTCAGATTCTGAGTTCAGTAGGTACAAGTGATTGCATAATCGAAATTCGTTGCAATTTAATTATTCTTGACAACTAATGAAGTTGGCATTGAAGTGATTGCTGTACTTTCTTTTATTAGAAGAACCCACAGTTCTCATGTCCTACTACGCAAATATAGTATTTTATCTTTTATTCTAAGCTTATCACTTACAATTTTTACAATATAATAGAAAAATAGAAAAACTATTTTTATTTCTAGCTAATAAAACGGCAAATTCATCATACAAAAGTACATATATGTAGTATAATATTTAAGAAAAGCTAAATATTTAGGCATTACAAAATTACGAGACAGTGAAACATTGTTAAGATGGCTGGAAGACAGCTGTTTTGTCAACATATAAAAAAAATTACTAGATGTTTCACACCTTATATACTGCAGAAAAGCAAATAAGTATTTTACCCTTTATCTTCATCCTTGCTATTGTATGATTTTACGAGATAAACTTACGTGACACTATTTTAATGTAAACGGAAATGCGTGCAAGATGAACTTTTTTTTTTCTTTCGTGGTTTGAAATATTCTACAGCTTTATTTAGTAAGCGAAGTTTCTGATGTGAAACAAACGAATAATTCTATCCATTATTTTAATCGATTCAGGAGTAGAATCATTTATTTGCTGTTACTATGTAATTACTGACGTTAGGAAGCGCATTTTTTTCCGTTTCCGAATTTTATAATGGAAATGTTGACACATTTCTCTTTGTTTTAAGTTAATATATATACATTTAAGGGTGTTTCCAGTTCATTACTCGATAACATCCAAAATAACCATGACAGTATTTCCATTATGACACTAAGTCAAGTTGAACGGTTGTTCTCCACGTAAAGGAGGTATTTGCTTATACTTGAAAATGCATTAATTTGTAGCTAATAAAATACTTTCTTTTAACGAATACTGTTAGAGAGATTATATTCCTGATATGCTGCACATTTCCCAAGAGTAAAGAGCTTTTTAAGTGTATGTTTTCTTCATGACTCGACAAATACATTCTAAACCTGATTTATGTATTTGAATTAAGATTAAGCTTCAGTTCACGATGTTTCATTTTTAAAATTCTGATAAAAATGGTCACATTGACTTCATTACTGTTTCGTAAACACACATGCTTTTAACACGAAATCTTTCAAGAATAAGGACAGATTTTCTTTTCTAAAATTGAAATCAAGAAAAACTTTGTTCGTACACATACGGAGATATTTTAAAAAATATATTTTTGGCAAAGTTCAACTGCTCTCTAACTATGAAACTTCCTCTTAAATTTGAACGTTTCATTATTGGTTAACTATTTTCTGTATGTTTTTATTTTAACTTGCTATTTTATACATTTTATAATAAATTAT
Source organism: Uloborus plumipes (assembly GCA_038373865.1). Classification (NCBI taxonomy): domain Eukaryota; kingdom Metazoa; phylum Arthropoda; class Arachnida; order Araneae; family Uloboridae; genus Uloborus; species Uloborus plumipes. Next base: position 32,199 of record JAXGGA010000366.1, on the reverse strand, counting down.
GCTTTATTACATAACTGTTCAATTATTTAATTATTTTGTAACGATTTTTTAATTACATTTATGCCTAGTTGTCATTAAGAGTAAATATATATACAACTATAACGTTTGGTTAACAAAATACGTTGAAATTTATTAAAAGCTATTTGTTGAATCGATTTGAATTATTTTGTTGCTGTGTTTTCAGGTAAGTTCATCTGTATTCATCTCTTTAAGAGCAATATTTTTTTCAGAAACTACTTGTACATTTACTTTAATCATTTATTCTTCTATGTTTGTAAGTAGAGTTACCTGTATTTTTTTAAATCAAAAGTTGAAGATGAATTGTAATTTTTGACTCTTTTGAAGCTTGTACAGGTAAATATGAATGCCATATGATCTGAAGAATCAATTCAAAAAGTTTCTTTTTAAAAATTAAACAAGCAGTACATTTTGTGTTTCTTTATGATTCAAAAAAAATCTCCTCTAAAGAGAGTTCCAGGAAAAACTAAAAACACACAGGCGTATTCAGCTAATTTAGAGGAAATAAATTCCTGAGTGTTTAAAGAACATATCACATGTTATGTAAAGTTCTATTTCTTTGTTTTTAGTATACGAACAAAATTTGCTAGTTTTTTATAAAAAAGATAGTTTTGCAGTAATTCAAATGTTTTTTTTTCATTCTCTTCAACAAAATGAAATTATGCGACAGAACTTTTAGTTCGTTGGAAATTAAATTTTATGCGGAAAAAAAGCTTTTTAGCGAGCTCGAAAAAACAAAATATTTCTATTTGTTTACGCTATTGTATCCTTTCCGATTTATTGTATTTTAAAGCTGTTTTTGTTTATGATTAAGTTTCTTTTAGTCATTTCTTTTGCTTCCGTCGCCAAGTATTCTAAGATACGCTTGAAAAATATGTTTTCGGAAATTTAATTTCCTGTTGACTGGATTTTTTGATCAGCTTTAAAGTTGCTCGATCTTGTTTTTCATTTTTGTTTTCTATAGAAATCAGCATCAATATAATCCATATTTCGTTTTTGAAGTTAATATAAATAGATAATTCAGTAAAATATAGCTTAGCGGCAACATTATTTCATGATAAATCAAATATACCTTTCGAAATAATTACATTTTAAACTTTAATATTTTTGCTAATGTAAGGAAGAAATGCACACTCAGTACGTGCAGTTTTATTTATATTGTGTGTGTGTGGTTCTTTCTTAAATGCTCTTTTACAGTATGCAAAAATAAGTTTTGCACAAATAAACCGTATTGCGTTCACATTGTTTCAAATGTATTATTACACTTAGGTACTTTTATCTGACGAAACATTCTTTTAATTTTTATTTCACGTTTGCCTCATTTTTAAATGACGATTTTCAAATAAGTAAGCATAAAGTATTGAAAGTCTACATGTGTATATAAATATTTTTAAAGAGCAAAAATGCATATAAAAATGAGTAGGATAAGTAAAAATTAGGCGCTCGAGGGCAAAAATGTTCTGATAAATAAAACTGATATCGATTTCAACGACGTTGATTTTCTCATAAATTGTTCACACAAAGTTACGCTTTTACTTATTAATACTATATGTTTGCTAATTTTCTTAAGTTTGCTGCTTTTATGAAAAAAAGTTGCCTTAATTTCATCTTATGAAGTACAAAAATATTAAAGCTGTGTTGCACTTTTAGTGTAAATTTGATTTTTCTAAATTCGTGCAGAAATTTTTATTGAATGTTTATTTTTCAAATTACTCTTGAAAACAATTAACAGTTTAGTGCTTTATTTCAAGTTTTATTTAGCTGCTTAAGCGTTTAATGGACAAGTTGTTCTGAATGAGGAGAGGGGAACGTGAGGACAAAAGTCACAAAACCGCTTCTTTTGATTCTACAATCATTAAGTATTATTTCCAAGAATATTTTTAAATGTATGTTGTTTTAAATAAACAAAATGTATTGTATCGTAATCTTTACATGTTGCGAGTACGTAACAGTTTAAATTTCTTAGATTGTAAATTCTCATTTTATGGAAAGTAGCGCAAAGAAGTTGAGAATGATTGATGAAATATATATTTAAAGAATGGTTAAATATGTGCAAGCTATCTAAATATTCGCCGCAAGACATAAGTTTTGCCTCTTTTATAAAATATATCACTTTGTTGTATTAAAAACTCAAATCTTAAACCATTTTGTGTAATCAATCATATAAAATATGAAGAAAAAGTGTTACAGCAAAGGAATATTTTAAACCAAACGCATCAAACAGGCTTTAAAAAAAGTGCTGCGCTGGCTGCATTTAAAGAGAAAATATAAGTTGTGTTGACAATATAGTGGAGAAAAGCAGATTAACGTTTACTTTTTACTGATTTTTTCTCTAACAGAAAACAAACGGTTTAAATCAAATTATAGACTTTGTTTGAAGAAATCAAGAGGCGCTTGTCGATTTGAATTACTGGAGAGTTCTTCCAGCTAGGGTACTTGAAAATGAAAGTTCGGATAGTCTGTTAGAAAATTTAAACGGGAAAAAGTTAAGTATATATAGAAGAGAGAGTAAAGAGTTTGTTTTTCCCAGAAGACCCAAAAAAGAAATTACATTAAAAGCATTAAATGTCTTGCTACACATGGTTGGATCTGGTCAATGCTTCCTATTGAATAGATTGGTCTGCTGTTTGTTATGTTTTTAGAATTAGCGCAGCTTTAGTCATGCTTTTAAAAACAATTAGCTACTATTTTTCTCGTCTGCAAATCTCAGTGACTAGACAGCAACGATCTGTAGAGGATTAAAAGGGCATTGCAACAATGGAACTTTTCCTTATTGTTTTGAAAGTGAAGTAATTGTTTGCTGACCAGCCAAGCATTAAATATAATCTTTTTATCTCTTTGGAATTTTATATTATTTAAATCGGGTCTATTGAAAACATATAAATTGATTATTATCTATGGATCATACTTATGATCTCATATGTGATGTTTTCGTGATTTCAAATGATTTGAATAAATGAATTTGTTTCTTTACTATCATTTCTTTATTTGGCTTGAAAGCTACTAAAGGTTAGATGAAAGTGATAACTAACGCAAGTTGGTGAAAAGACACATTTATATTTTGTTTAGCTGCGTTCAGATATCGGTCTGTGCCCTATTTTGATTGCTCACTAAAAATTCAATACTGTAACTGTTGTACTTCGTTTGTATTCATTATGTTTTTTTTTCGGCAGCAGGAAAAAGTTGTTTTATTCAATCAGTTTAGCATCATGTGAGTTTTAGTCGACTATTTGTTCTCTTAATAGGTGGATCCACTGTTCCATTTTTGATATTATTACAAATACCAATTGAATTTTAGGTTTGTATCAGACCAGCTACGATTATTAAAATACTAATGTAATACTTTAGTAAACTAACAAATAATCATGCAAACGAAACATTAATATCCTTTCCAATAAAAATCATCGCACTTGTAAAGCCATTGCTGTTTTCTGTCAGTTTAGCATAAGTGGCAGCAATAAATTACGATGATAGTTGTCTAGGAATTCTGAAAATGATGGGAGTTGAAGCTCTCGAGAGCCTGTGGAAAGTTTAAAAATCAACTTAAATAACATTAACTTAATTTTTCAAACTAAAAACAGTGTGTGAATTTATTTATTATTAGCATAAGTGGACATCTCATAGTTAGGACGAGATAAAAAAAAGCTATTATATTGTATATATCAGTAGTTCATTTCTAACTTCATTTTATACAAATCCATTTTTTTTCATGGTAAACTTTTTGCAATTGGAAAAGACAATTACTGAATCCATGACACTAAGATAAAATTTTCGAATAAATAATTCAGCCACAGTCAAAAATGAATTATTTGTGGTTTTGATCTCTGCGCTGGATATTTTATACATGTAAAAATTGTCTTCTATTTTGCTATGAAATAGAACATGTTTTTCGATTGCCGAATTCCAAAAACAACTCAACCCTAATGTGTTTTAGAGAGCAAACTGGTTTAACTATATTTTACTAGCGAATATGGTGGTGTAACACCACGGTATTTCTTTAAAATGTGCTCATAAATACGAATATACTAAATACATCTAGCGGAGTACTTCAGCTTATGGACTGGACGTACCTGTGGTAAAGCTTTTAAATCATTATAGAACTAATGGCTATTATATAAACATAAGTTTGCTTTACGCATTTGGGAAGGGGTAATAATTGCAGTTTGATGATGTCATTTCGACCTATTAAACTTACGCAACTTTCCCTGATTACCTAGATATATGTTAAGCTCGTCTGTTTAATTATTTATAGTGCATTTTAAGTAGTTTTAATGTTTTATAGTGCATTTTTGAGATTCACATATTTTATACTACGTATTAAATCCACTAATCGAAATATACACTGTTTTAAAATAAGATTAAGACTTTAGTAGATGTTTTATAAGCATGTAAAAGTATATACTGAAATATAAGAGAAATCTTCATTAAGTGCAATAAATGATTCATTTCTTAAAACTAGAAGTAATAATTATGGGTAGTGGGAATTTTAAATAAGTGAATATGTCGAAATTTTTGATGACCGAAAAAATCGCAAGTCTTTTATTTTAAGAAAGTCTCCGCATTTGAAACTAAATCTACTCAGAGGATTGTAGACATTACAACAAATATCGCATCAACAACTAATTTCAAACCTCATCATAGCAAATAATTGTTGTGATTAGTATCGCCTGTGCTCAAAATCTTCGGCCACTCGTCTTTAGTTCCAATTTCTGCTTTTCAATCACCCCGATAACGCTCTTCTTGAAGTTACAACGCAAGCCCATTTTCTGTTTATTTTAAAACAAAATATAGGTTTTTACTTTAAAAAATAGTACTTGGAGTGATGTAAAAATTTAAGGCGGGTGAGAATTTTTTTTCTAAGTAGGGTCTAAAGTAGGGAGCTTCTGTGAAAGTTTTTCTTAAAAATTTAGTAAAATAACAAAATTGGAACTTAAAAAAAAAAAGAAAAAAAAATCAGTGATTCCCAAATGATCCTAACGCAAAACGCCTATTTTCCAAATTTCACCCATTCTTTATGTTAGGGAAAATGTGAATGAAAATAACCGAAAATGTAAAATATCATTTTTTATTATATTTGTGTGACATTTTAAATAAAGTAATGTAGTGGTGTACTGCTGCTATGAACATTATTTTACATAATATTTATTTAACCTTAATTTGCATAATATTTATTTAAACAGAACTTTACCAAGCGAATGGCAATGGTTTCAATGCAGCGACAAAAAGGCGAGCAGTTTGTTGACTGACCGTCTTACGTTATTTTCTGTGCCGGCTGCTGCAAGGTGCCAATTTTAGCTTTTAAGTTAATCTTCCTTCTGTAAATAAGTTAATAAATGTTGCTTTACGCTAACATATAGTTATTCACTGTATTTCACATACTAATGCACATTCTCGAGGTACCAGCATGCCGCTACAATGTTAAGAGTTATTTAGAAAGATGAGATTGAAATGTAAAATTTGATACAATGACATTCATTTTAATATTCCATTTGATACTTCCCAGCAAAAAAAAATATATATATACATTTATATTTTAAGAGATTTCTTATTCCAAATTAACACTCCTACAATTTAAAGAATTTCTCATTTTAAAACTTTCATTTTAAAACTTTTCATTTTTAGTTGACATAAAGAATGCATCACGAGTTAATGAGGCACTTTATGGCTCTCTTTTATGTCTTGCTAGTCGGCAACAAGAAATAGCAGAGAACACTTTAGACTTGCTATTTTTTTTTTTACTTTAGATGCGTAATTTAATTTGATACTACATTGGATTAGCTAAAGCCTGTTCTTAGATTGCTGTTTCTAGGGTATTAAAGGATCTAAGATGTTGCAATAAAAGAGGACCAAATAACGCTAAGCAACGTTTTACTCGACATCTCAATTTATTCCTCAACATAAAGTACGAAAAAGATTAAAACATTATAGAGACAATTAAGAGTAATTTTTACTTGAATCAAAATTATTGCGAATCGGCTTGCGGTTTTTAATATAGAGATGGTAATATACAATGCAATTATTTATTAAAATACGTTTTTTAGAAAAAACAACATTTTGTATGAAAAAACTCGAGTGACTCGAATGTGAAATTTTCAATGACTCGAATGTGAAACAATGTTGGTCGTTGAATAGCATGAATTCGATGCAGTTAGCTACATTTTATTGACACACGTTTTCAGTATTTAAAGGCCTAACAAGAACACAATTTTATTTAAATATCAATCATTCAAATTTCTAGATTTCGAATGATATTTATTTACTAGCATTTTTCCATAATTTAAACATAAACACAAAATGAAAAAACTTGAAAAAATTCCTGTTATACTTTAGTAGGTCAGTTAGTAATTTCCTGCCGCATTTAATTATTCAGTACATTCTCTTAGTAAAACAATGTAGTTCATAAACTTTGAAGATGGATATTAATAAAACACAACTAAAGATGAATTTGCTACTGAAATATATAACATTTTTCAGAAAAAAAATATTGAAAATTAAATATATGACGCATGCTGGCAGAATAACTAAATAAATTTTTCCATTAGAACTGTAATGAAATACTTTTACAAAAGTATAGATTACATGATATTAAACGAAGTAAAACATAATGGTTTTTGAATTCCAGAGCCATTTTTTGAGGAAATTCTTTCAATCCAATTCGTTCAATTCGTAACGAAATCTAGCTTTACTTCCTTCGTTTGATTTTTTAGAAAAGAAACGTTTTGTTTGATAAATGGCTTTTTTCGTTCTATACAGTTCCTGTAATTGCAGGAAAATGTATTTTGCTGCTCTTTTTAACGTGTAGTGAAATGCACATTTTAAAAAATATAATGTAAATGTAATTTATGAACAGTGAAAGTGGTTTGTGCTAATAGCGAAACAATTTTAGGGCTTTATCAAAGGTACAATTTTCTTTTTGTTTAAAAATATAATTGCTGAATGCTAGGCAGACAATGTAAGAAATAAAGAGGTACATGTGAGTTAGAAAGTAATAGATAATATTACTTCGCTAAATTGAGAAAAAAAAAGGAATTACAGACACGTGTTTCAAGGGTTTCAATGAACTCTTTTACCAATGCAAAAAATTCGAGCCTATGCACGAAAAGACCTGTCAGTTCATGAAAGATATGTCAAAAAACATGCCTTTTTTGAATGTCTTTAAGATTAATTCTTTTGCATTGAAAAAGACAGAGCCGTTATTTCCAGTTTTTTCAGCGGAGGGGGGGGGGGGGTAATTGATCCCCCTGACCCCACTAAATGACGGGCCTGTAAAAAGAACTTTCTTTTGAACACAAAGCACGTGTCAAACGCGCGTTCCCTACAAATTTGTGCAACATAACGCTTTAATATTATCTTTTACTGACAAATTACCTTTCTGGCATATATTTTCTTTTCTCTCTTTTTTTATTGACTAGATATGCTCAGGGGAAATTATTTCAGAAATATTAACAAGCGAATATCAAAAATCTTTAAGCTTTTATGCTTAGTTCATTAAGCTTTAAGCTTAATGAACTTTAAGCTTTTATGTGTATTTCGATGCTCATTGTTACTCTTCGGAGCATATTTTCCGTTTTCTATTTTCAATCGAAGACACGAGGTTTTAAACACTCAAAATTCGAAATTAACTTTTTAAAATAACTTACTCTTTAATGAACTACTACATAAATAAACATATTTATTTAAGGCGAGGTTAAACGTGATGTGCCTAAAAGTTTTGTTTTTCTGGCAAATTTATGAAGATAAACTTTTCCATTTTTAGTTATTTTTAAATAATAAATATATATATTATATATATATAAATATATATATATATATATATATATATATATATAATATATATATATATATATATATATATATATAATATATATATATATATATATATATATATAATATAATCATACACAGCTTGGATTCTATTGCCTCTGTTCTGTGATTCCTTTATATTATATATATATATTATATATATTTATATTATATATATATATTATATATATATATATTATATATATATATATTATATATATATATATATATAATATATATATATAATATATATATATGTATATATATATATATATATATATATATATATATATATATATATATATATATATATATATATATATATATATATATATATATATATATATATATATATATATATATATATATATATAATATATATATATATATATATATATATATATATATATATATCATACACAGCTTGGATTCTATTGCCTCTGTTCTGTGATTCCTTTAAAAGCTGCGATAAAAAATAGAAATAAGAAAGTAATGCTTAAATGAAAAGTTTGAGAAAGAGAGAAAAGAAAAAAGGTATTTAAAACCATTTTTACAGATTTTCCACTGTTGTCTTTTATTATGTAAGAAAGTTTGAAAAAAGAATCAGATCTCAGATTAATCAAAACGTATTTTGTTCGCTCGAAAAACAAAATTTTAGAATCAATTGTGCCGAAAGAACCAAAAAAAAAAGGAAAAAAAGAAAAGAAAAAGAAGAAAATCTCCGTTTTAATGCACCCCTCAAACAAAATTCAAACGAATTGCATAATTTATATACATTCAATTTTGATGGTCAACTTTCGTCTTCAGTTCGAAAGGAAGTCAGTTTTCCCCTTTCTTTTTCCTGTTTGCTCGCAGTTACATTTTCTCAAAGTACATTTACCCCGAAGTTGCTTCCCTCCTTTGGCGCCAAATGGGATTAAATATTAAATTCAGATTTTATTATATGTGCTGGAACATTGTAGGATCAGATGTTGCGTGAATATCTTGTTTAAGTAATTTTTCTTACTTTGTTCTTCCTGAACACAGAGTCTCGTCAAAGTTTCCTTCCTTTTTATGCTTCCTTTATATTATTTCTTTAATTTTCTAAATTGCACGCAAGAAATTAATTACGGGTGGTAGAAGAATAGAAAATTTAGTGAAAGATGAAGAAATATTGAAAAAGTTTTTAACATTGTAGTCAGATCTGCTTATAATGAAAACAAAAGAGCTAGTATTTTCGACGTTGTGTCCGAAAATTCGCATAAAACTGGCTTTAAAATGTGAGTACCTTTCCTTTCACGAGAGGCTTTTTTTTCTAAACAATTTGAGTAATAAAAGTATCATCTGATGTACATTAAAATATAAAACAAACAAATATTTAAAGTAAGACGTTATATTTTTTTTATTTAAAGTTCCTTAAGTATGAAATACTGTTATGTGGTATTCGCTTTTCTTCTCTTTTTTATAGATCCTTCTAAAAGGAAGTGAATAAGTTAAGAGGGTGGAGTTAAAGATGCTTTTATAGTAAACATCATATTCATTTTGTATGCAATATATGCACCAGTAGATAAATATATTCACGAAAAGTCGTATTAAGAAAAGGAAAGCCTTTGATTCAGAGCAGTTATTTTCAATTGAGCAAGTATTTAAAGTGCTTTATATTACATTGCGCAAAACCGCAGTATAAAATTAAACAACACTATGAAATCTATTTCATTCACAAAATAAAACGTATAAGACAGAGTGTATACCATATTTAAAACAATAACATACATGGTAAAAATAAAAATAATATCAAAAATAATCATTATGAAAATACTAAAAAGCTAAAAACTTACTGTGAAGTTCTACTGTTATCTGCACATTAAAGAAATATGAATAACTTACCTGCCTCATGTAAAGGGAGCTAAACTAACTTCAATCGGTAATAAATGTCAATATACTTACCTAAAACCTTTTTTTGCTGCACCGAGTAATAATACTAGAAAGCAGTAAGCTTTTATGGTAATTCAGCAAAGTTAAAAGTTATTTATGCTACAATTTATTAATATAAAGTTGACATTTTATCGACATTCACACGATGCAATACTGAGCAATAATGCTAAAAGCAAATAAGTATGCTAGGATGATTCATATATTTATGTTTAAAGTTATTTTTTCAATAATATATTGATATCACGCTGACATGTTATCGACATTTATACGTATTTGGTCAGTACGTATTTGAGTCTGAGGGCCTGGCTCCATATCAGCGGAAAACCAACCGAAAGCGAAGGCAGAAACTGAAAATCCGGGTACTTTCCATTTCCTTTAAATTCAAAGTACCCGGATTTTCGGTTTCTGCCTTCGGTTTTGATCGGTTTTCTGCTGATGTGGAGTCAGACCCCGAGGGAAGATTTAACATCCCAAAAGATACACTAAAACTTGTTTTGTAATTTTCATAACCATAAACAAAATAAGTTTAATTTATTTCTTTACTTTTAGTAGCATATAGCTTAATATGTAATTCAAATATCTTACCTGATCGATACAGCAAATTGTACTTGTATGCGCGGTTTGTAGTCGAACCTGTTGGCGAGGATCCACTGAGAGCAATAGCCGAGTCGGAGTCGCTGTGGTACCCAGAAAGATCTGTACTGCTGTCGTCGTTATCATCATCACTGAAATCTTTGATGAGTTCCAAAACGTTCTGACAGCCTTGGGAGAATCTCATAAGAACGGAAGCAACAATGGCGTTCGGGCTCATATCCTTCACCTCTTTGCGAAGTTGCGTAAACTGGAATAAAGCATCCTTGTCGGTTTCGATTCGTTTTTGCAGGATGCTTAGCAGAGTATTCATCGATTGATTATTCAATGTAGGCTCGATGACATTTAGGAGAGTCTTGTTTTTGATAAGTCTCTCCTGAATTTCATCTTGTCTGAGGCTTAACTGCCGCTGATGGCTGGCTTTGGTCGGAGCAGGCCCATGTGAAATGGATCTTGTAATTGGCTGCTTAGGGGCCAAACTTAGTTCATCCAACTTTTGCACTGCACTTTTATATCTGTGTATTACTCTTTCAAATTCTAATTTCAAGGCTTCATGTAAATTCATCAATGTGTTTTCTGAGGTTCCAACCATACCATGTTGTCCAAGACCCTTGATGGATTTATCTAGAGCCCTTTTTCTGGTAGTAATAAGTTTCTTCATTCTTGGTTCCGAAAGAACAATTACCTAAAGAATAAAAAATAAATTCTTACCATACTTTTACTCGCTTTTAATCTGAGTTAAATGACCACAGTAACTTAAAGGCACTTTTATAATGGTACAAACTTAAAACATGAGTTGTTTTACTGTCAAAATAATTATTACATCACCTCTACTGAATACGTTCTTCAGTATACCAGTTCTATCCTGTCTAAAAATTAAAACCCTTCGTTATTAGTTAAAAAATATTAAAGGCATACATGTCTTGCTAGCACAACAAAAACAAAATTCAAATATTTTTTTTAATCAGTTTAATTTATGTTCCTCAGTGCTTGCTTACAACGCAAAATGATCCTTTAGGAATAAAATAAATGTATCTACTATTTTATTTTTATGGTTTATTTGCATTTTACTTAGCTTTTCATTTGCATGTAGCTCCTAGAAACCGAATAATGAATTTTTGTTTCAGAGCGTTTTAATTTCTGCTATTTCAAACTTTTCACAAAATTCATTTCACAACCATTAGATAATGAGGCAAAAGGAATATAATCATTATTTTGAATAAAATAAGTTTCCTCCTATAATGAGCGTTTGTGCTTTTAGTTTAATGAAGCTAATGCTTATGCACTTTCTTAATGAATTAAACCAAAGGTATGTTTCTGAAATTTGCAAGCTGCCATTTTTGTCACGGAGAAAAAAGTATAACATTATTTCGCTGTTTTAAAAAGAGAGTGGTTTGTTCAATGGCGAACGGATATGAATGAAACTACTGGTTTGGCTGCAAATGCTTGCAGTAAACAACATTATTGTGAAACATGTTTTGTGTTGAAGTGAAAAATATCTGAAAACAACATTTACATTGCAACATTACAATGAAATGAATTCGAAGGAGTTGAAAATCAAAACTCTAGTAACATAATGCTTAAAGTTGCTTGACAAACAAAAGTAGAACAAGGACTTAGTACTTTAGCAATTGAAGTTATATTATATTCGCGATGCATTTACAACAAAATGTAATTGAGTGAGCACACTCGCTTCAAATAAAAAAAAAAATCTACTTTTGTCTGCTCACATTATAAAAAATTTACTATGTAGTAAATTTTTATTGTTAATTTAGTTGACGTAAACAGTAAAAACGGTTTCTTTAGAATAGTTTTCAAACGAACAAAGACAGTTTCTCTCGAGTACGCAAGTCAAATCAACCTACATCTATTACCTTCCTCACACGCAGTCTAGAATTCAAGTCCTTGTATCAAGTGTACCCGGCCTTCTCTACACAAAATCATTTGTTTTATAATTAAATGTTAGTTTAAAAATAAATCTGCCTTACCACTTGCTGAACAGTCCAAAAGTTATGAAAATTGTTATACTGAAGCGTATGAACAATCAAGACCTTTCAGGAAGATAAATGATACTTTAGCTTTTAGATCTTTTATTAAACCTTCTTTTCCATACTCATCAACAAAATGCTGTGAACGATGGTACATGACACATGACCACCAGAAATGTTTTGAAAACGAGTTTTAGTCGGCCATCTTGTCTAGTGGTCAGAGACTTCTAACCGTGATGCGGTGGGTCCTGGGTTCGAATCCTGGCTCGGACATGGACGTACTTTTTCTCTCTCCTGTAATTGTCTTTTCTCTGTGTGAAGGTGTATTATAAATGCATGCCTACCCTATAAACGGGTTTTTATGGCATGTGCGTTGAGCTAAAATGGTCTTCTACCTTAATGGTGCTCGTATAAACGGAAGCCGTAAATATCCTGCCTTAAATCGAGTAGATTTCATCTACTTGGGCTCGGATACCCGTGTGATATTTGAAACAGCAACAACAAATATAACTATAAAATTTGCTTTATTACTTGACGCTATTCGAGTGAGATTGTAATAAAAAAATAAATTATTCCCAGCAAATGATAATCTTATTAAGCGGGAAGAATTGCTTCTCTACTTATCGCAGCTGTAAAAGGAATCATAAAAAATGTGAGTTTAAATTAAAAAATAACTTTAAAGTGCTGAAAAATTAAAATGGAACTCATGTGTTATTTCTAGTTCAATAGATATTCAATAGTATGTCAGTACTCAGAAACAAAAAAAATATAGTAATAATAATGCTAAATGGTAAAATGCGAGTTAAAAAGCTATAAAACACTGCTAATAATTTGAAGAGGTAGCTTTGTGAATGATATTTTAAGAGAAAATATTTGGTAAACAAAAGGAAAGAGAAAATACAAAAATTGACCCTTTGCGTGGGGACTAAAAACAGTGATCTGAACTGCTGTTGAAAAGAATATATAAATATTTGCTTATTTCATCGTTCAAAAACTTGGTTTGGTTGTGCTACAGTAATCAGATTGAATTGTCTTATACGATGCAAATTATTACCATATAAGTTATTATTTCTTCTACATAAAAGATAAGTACGTGATTTTTCAGTATTTAATGAATTTAAAACATGATTATTTCATGAGAATTAGAGCGACAATCTGGTTGGAGAAGCGCTCAAAATGGAGTAGGGTACAAGTTTGAGCAAAACATGTGATAGGGGCGAAGAAAATTTCTTTTTTCTCAGAAAAGGAAGAATGGAGGAGTGAAAGCGAAGATGAAAACGGTACTGTAATTGCGACTGCAGGGTTATTTTAAAATGATAGTGTTGGTGTGGGAGGGGGAAGGGGGCAAGCATATCAGTCATTTTTATTGAAACAGTGGCCGCCGCTTATATGAATCACGTTTGGTCCAACCAGTTTTGATTTGATAAAGCGGTTGATTCAGTATACGGCTAATTCATCAAAGCACGATATTGTTCTGTTTTGGATGATATGATTCATTAAAGTGGTTGAAACAACTAGCCGCAGATTCAATTAACCGGTGGTTACTATGTACAGTGAACTCTCACTTATGAACCGGCCCAAGAGACCAACAGAAAAAGGTGCATAAGTGAGAGAGACGTATAAGTGAACAGGCCTATTTAAAGGACTAAAATGCAAGATAGGTTCTAATGAGAGTATGAATTAGGATGTTTCTGCAGAAAAGGGACATTACTACGGCTTGGCAATTACTGTAACGTAACTACAGTGATAAAGAGAAAACAAAAATTGCAGCATACCTAATCACAAACTGTTCCTTTTAAAACGATCCATAATAGACAATTATCCCTCTCTGAGCTCTAGTTCGTGAGGAAAAAATGCCTTCCGTGAGCAATAAAGGCGAAACATTAAAGAAGAAAGTGAAGAAACATGCTTATTTTTTAAAGAAAATAAATTATTTTTTTTAAATTTTACGAAATATTCGGCGCATAAGTGAAATACTAATCTTTAGAGCGATGCATAAACGTATGATATTATCATTATTTTGCTATGGAGTGTGCTGAGACCATTGAAAATCGTCGTATAAGTGAAAAAGGCGGATAAATGAGGCGGTGTATAAGTGAGATTTCACTGTTTTCATATGTATAGTCTTATTACACTCAGGCACATTAAAAATAGCGACGCAAGAAGATATCGTCGGATTGAAATGAAATTTAATACACACAATGAGACAGATGAGAGACTCACTTGATCTCAAAATCAAGACAATTAAACTAATACAGGGTGAGCAACGACACAAATACAGGGAATCTGTACAATGTCGAAACTTGGCACCCCAATGTCGAAACCCGCACAGCTGTTGTAATGGTCTGGGGGGCTATATCCTATGATAGCCGGTCCAATCTAATTGTGATGCGTGGAAACTTAACCTGCCAACGTTACGTTGATGATATTCTTTGACTCCATGTAGGAACTTTCCTAAATGGTCACCCAGGGGCAATTTTCCAGCAAGATAATGCTCGTCCGCATACAGCAAGAGTTGCTCAAGACTTTCTACGTCATTTTCAGACTCTTCCATGGCCGGCCCGCTCCCCCGACTTATCCCCTGTAGAGCATGTGTGGGATCAGCTAAAACGTCAGATGCCATCGTGTCACTCTGTACGTGATTTGGAGTAGGCTGTTACAAATTTGTGGACCCATCTGCCTCAGGACAACATCAGGCGTCTAATCAACTCAATGCCGGACCGTGTGGCGGCATGTATTGCAGCTAGAGGTGGTCCAACCAGGGATATCTCGCTACGCGCTCTATACGCGCTATTGAAGTTGCTCTGTATTTGTGTCCTTGCACACCCTGTATTCGTTCAATTGTCTTGATTTTGAGATCAAGTTAATCTCTCATCTGTATCATTATGTGTATTAAATTTCATTTCAATCTGATGCTTGCTTTCTTCTTGGGTCGCTACTTTCAATGTGCTTGAGTGTATTAATGTAGACTGCTCTGGTAATCCAAGTAACTATCTCCTGTTTGAAATACTTATCACTGATTTATGAAATACTGCAGTTGCTTTCTAGTGTTACTTTTGTAGTGCCCTATACTAAGAACCACCTCCGTAAATAAAATTTTTCTAGACTTTTAGAAAAGCTAAAATTTATAGCTAAATATTCTAGTCTAAGTCTTCAAACTCGAATGATCATAATCCCAGATTACTAAATTTCATTTTATGCTCAATATTATTATTCTTTCTTTAACATGTTAAAATGAAAGGTACATAAATTGTAACTTATTCTGTAAATTTTTGTTTAAAGACTGAATTATTAGTAAACATTTCAAGTTTTACACGAATATTTTAAAAAGTTCTCAAGCAGAGTTAGCATCAAACTATTATCAGCTTTTCAAAGTTCAATAAGTTTCACTGATTGGCCTCAATGAAAATTTGTGATTGATAACACTAGAACTAAAACCATTAAAGTTCTATTGCGACAATAAAGCTCATGAACTAATTTCATTTCAGTTTACTAGCAAGTTCTGAGTGTCTGAAAGATGACAAAAAATGAAGATAAAGTGGTGCATATACGACAAACAATCAAATAAATGGAAGTTGGAATCTTTACAGCGCTGTTTTATAACTTGCTTTTATTATGTTTGGGATTGCTTTAGCAATCTCACGGATTGTATTATAAAATATTTAGTACTACAAATGTATCTGATGAAAAAGTAACTTTGGGTTGAATGGAATCATTTTAAACGTGCTGAAACTTGATGTTTGAATGTATAAAGCTCGCTGCCAAGATTTTTGGGCGTGTTAGTATCGTAATCTTCTTTTTCTCTCGTAAACTATATTGAGAGCAGCAACTAAATCTTAGTGCCTTCAAATGTAATTAGTTTCTGGTATGCACTACAGATATTATTTGAATTCTGATTGGTAATATTTAAATTGGTTAACTTCTAATGATTAACTTCTCTATTGCATTCTTTTGATGTTGGTAATTGTATAATTTAGGATTATACTTATAAGTTCAAAAGACCATCTCTAGTTTTCGAGCTGTCGTGCTAATTTTCTAACGGATATTTGTATGTTTCTCGTCGTCTCTTTTCTCTAGCCGTTTTTATAGTCTCTTTTATGTGTGTGGGCTGTGATATGACAGATCTTCTTCTGTCATAGACATGGGACATCTCATTTTGCTTTCCGATAGGTCTGTAAACGAAATCCGTTTTGATATTTAGGGCTTTCAAGTTACTCGGTTGCTCTCCTATGCTGAATTTGTCTTTTACTATTATGCTAAATTTCTTCATTCAATCAAGGCAAAGAAAAAATATTATGAGTATGACTTTTAAAACTTGCAATAGCTTATATAAACTGAACATTAAATCGCTCGAAAAAATAGGTACTACAGCAACGCATATAATTTTTTTAACGTACTACAAAAGTTGCGTAAGAGCTCACAGGTTAATCTGTATTACATCTGTATTATATATCTGCCTTATAAATAAAAGTTATACCTTCACTGTGAAAAAAAGATGTTGTTTTTACAGTATACAGTAATTTTACCGTAATAAACTAAAATTACTAGTTCACAGTTTATTACTGTGCATTTTACAGCTTTAAACTGGAACCTCTGCTGCCAGCGTTATACTGTTATGTTTTCAGTGCAATATAGCTAATTTTATGATAATAATGCTAATTTTACAGTAATAAACTGTAAAATAGTTGGTTTTACAGGTTATTACTGCGCTTTTACAGTTTGAACTGGAACCTCTGCTGCCAGTATTATACTCTAAAAGCAACAGCTTATATTTTGCAGTGTTCCCATGTCTTGCACGGCAAAAGCGCAATTTAATGATTTTTGGGGAGCGAGAAAAAAATTTATCTTAGAACAACCACAAATGATTTTCCCCTTCTTTTCGATATCTGTATATAGGTAAGTGGCTAATATTGTTTTCTCTTTAGTGAACTTATATGTATGTTATATGATTCGGTGTTTGTTTCATCATAACTCATTTTTGTTTTGACCTCTGCTTGGGGGCTTATAACCTACGCACTTTTTTTTCCCTTAGTATTTTTTTTTTTAATTTTTAGTATTAAGCAAATTTTTACAGTGAATTTAACAAAGTCATTTTATTAAAAATCTATTATCAGTTTTTACATTTCTTAATCCCTTTTTACAGCATAAATGCAAAAAATGCGTTTAAACTGTTAATAATGATATGAAATGATCGTAAAATCGTATAGTACTTGATATTCATTAGCAATTTGTGTAAAGAAGTTTACATAATAACGAGCAAGCTAAGTTTTAGTCTTTAAGATTTAGGGGAGGAACAGTGTGGCTCTTAGGTTAAAATGTTTGAAACAGCTTGTTAACAATTACTGACAGGTCAAGAACCTTTTTACAAAGGATTTAGAGTTTTAAACCTGCACTATCGCTAAAATATTTTACTTTAATATAAAATGTCATTTTATTTTAAAATTTATTTTAATTCTCCTTTAGATGTTAGTCATCGCATCTTCCATCTTTTTTGATATTACCCCTTCATCTAATCCCGCTCATGTAACGGCACTTTACGGCTTTTTTGAGTACCTTCTTTAAGTTGATATTCACCTTCTGCTGCTGTCTTATTTTTTTACCTTTAAGTTATCTTTCCTAAACGGATTCAGGTTTCAGTAGTTCATTTATAGCTCCTTCAAAGTTATTCAATATTATGCCTGTCAAAAAGGGCTATGTTTCTTTTGGAGGGAAGGAAGTAATATTCTTCGAAAATAATTTATACACTATCCTCTTTCTTATCCTTTTTCTTGCAAAGAAATTAACAGTTTTTGACTACAACATATGATTTGAAAAATATTAAGTTTTCACCCAGAGAAAAAATTAATGAGCCTAGAAAAATAGTAAATAAACCTAAGTAAAAAAAAAAAAAACAACGAGTAATTGAAAAATAGTTTTGAAGGCTGCTTTTTATATTTTTATGTTAAAAAGAGATAATATTACTCATTCGCAAAATATTCAAGCGTTTTTTAATAAGCAATTTAGTTCATAGTTGCAAATTAAAAATTTAGCAAAAAACTATATAACCTAATATAATACTTATTTAGTTGAAGTTAGCGTAAATTTCTTCTATACATCAATAGCTTACTTTTATGTTTTGAACTTCCATGTAACTGTTTCTTGAATTTTAAACATGATTTCATTTCCTTACTTCGATTTTTTAACGGAAAGTTGCATAAAAGATACATGAAATAAAAATTGCGAAATTATGTTAATTTATTAGTACTTGAAAAATCTACATAGGATGTTTCAATCAACAGTCAATTCAATTATTAGAAGAGTTGCTTCTAAAATGTTAGCAAACTTCTTTCATAACTCATATAAACTGTAACAAACTTCTTTGAAAAAAGTTATAAATTATAATTAATTTCTGTCTGAAGTGAAAACAAGTTCTTGTTTGAAAATTGCATCTTGAAATAATTAATAAAATACTAACTTTTCATCGAAAGTCGGAAAAAGCTACTGAAACGAAAGGTCGAAATATTTTCAAAAACTAAGACAGAAATGAAACGGAAATACACGTTCAAAGAGAGAAAAGAATAGCAAAAGTCAGTGAAATATTTCCAAAATGCTATGATTACTGAAAGTGGGTCATGAGCATAAATTTTAATAAATTTTTATTTCAATCGGAGCTATTTTTCTTCTTTCAAGCATTCAAGAATCTGTAGCAGCATATATTTCAATTTTGATACGGAAATATATATCTAGTTGTATAATGGACTGATAAATATGAATTTTTGCATTGTGATTAAGAAACAATTTAGGAAGAATATGTGATGGAAGACAACGACAGTTCTTTCATAGTGTCATATTTTTTACGTCTTTTTTGTACATGCACATATTTGTAAAATAAAATTTCTAGAACTTACAACCAACCTATTTATATTTTTTTGTTAGTTCTTATCACTCTTCAGCCAATATTCAAGTAAATTTTATGGTATTTCTTTTGCTTTTTGAAGTATTTTTGAATTTATTTAAATAAAAAATATTGAAATTTACTGGTGTGACCAAAATTACCAAATGACACAAAACAAACCTAAGCTAAAAACTTGTTAAAAAAAAAAAATTCTTACCTTCAATAGCTTCTTGCATGATGCAACAACAGGATGCTTAGGATCCAAAGTAAAACTATTCACTGGAGATGAATCTTCTTGCTGCAGAGCGAATACTTTGACCATCTGCATAACCACGCTGTCCGGTCTCAAAAGTTTCAAGGATATTTCCAAACCATCTGCTAAAAACACTCTAGCATACAATGCTTCTAAAATGGCTAAAGTATGTGGAATGTTGTCTACGAATAACTCCACCGGTAGTTCGCCAAGTATTGCTTTAAAGGTACTGTAATTAAGGCGATTGATGAAATTTGCAGCTTCACGATATTGTTGATTCTCATAGAGCAAAAGAACTCTTCTAATTGCAACTCCAGGGCTGACATCTGCTATGGTCATACTTTCAACGCGGCTTTCAACTTCTTCTCGAAATCCTTTCACCCAATCATTCGAGCGCCAAGTCATTTTCTGGATATTCTTCCGATTATGTCTTTCTGGACGAATTCGATTGCCTCTTTCGATGATTGAATGTCCAGCGTGCTTGTATGTCCACGTGGTGAACATAGCTGGTCTATCTACTCGAAGCATAAGTACTGTCGGCAACAAACTTTCAAAGAAATAGTCCAAGGCTTAAATCCAACATATAGTAATTGGTACTAGTGGTTTATCTTCAATCTCGTAATATGTAATTGCGATGCACTTGACCAAAGCAAAACTTGATGAAAAAATTCCAGTGAAATAAGTCTTAAAATGGTTCAGAGTTATATTGAAATAAATAGCTGTTTCAAACACTTCAAAATAATCCTCAAGTCAACTTGGTAAATTCTCCAAACACCTTCGCGCAAGACGTGCAAAGCTTTGAATGGCGCATTTGTGAAAAAAAGCGTGTTAAAAACAAATGGGGCCAGTGTCGGTCTCCTCGTTATCCAGAAGGGACGACAACAATGTTTTGGTTCTAAAATGACGCTCTTTGATATTAGGAATCGTATGAAGGCCAGGAGGTCTCCGAGAAGTGCGTCAGTGGGTCAGTAAGGCTGATCATTTTCGTGATGTGGAGGAGCAGTAGCTCCAGGTATACACAAACCTTTAGGCGAAGACACCGCCTTTACCGGTTACAAAGATCGCTTAAAGATCATCTCTAATTATACCGGCTTTTTTTTTTCTCTAACCTTTTTCTTTCACGCCGTGATTATTCTTTCACACTGAAGAAGTCTGAAAAGGGGGATCCAGCAAATGACTGAGTGACCTCGAATTCACAGGTCCGGGAAGATTTTGTTTGTGAACGCCGAAGGGCACTCTCTCTGCAGACACCGGCCGAAAGCTGAAGAAGCTCTGGTCTGGCTCTCGGGCCAGCTAGGCTCACATCTCGGAAACTTGTTTTCGGAGGGGTTGGGGTGGGATGTAGCATCGCTCGTTCCCG
The DNA here is from genome assembly GCA_038373865.1 of Uloborus plumipes. Lineage (NCBI taxonomy): Eukaryota > Metazoa > Arthropoda > Arachnida > Araneae > Uloboridae > Uloborus > Uloborus plumipes. Next base: position 11,398 of record JAXGGA010000366.1, on the reverse strand, counting down.
AAATTGCCAAGTAGTCTAACTTTTCATCATTTCGTTCCACTATTGTCTGCGTAATGGAGCGAGGTTGGGAGATAAGTAATGACTCGTTGATGCGGTGCGAGTCCGCAAGATCCTCGAAGAAAGGTATTCGACGATGATATTGTTTGATAGGGCTTTTTCTTTATTATTCGGAGATGTTACCTTTATGCTACAAAGTTAGAATATAAATTTTTGGTCCAAATAATGCTACGGTTTCGTTCTCTTCAGCAGATATGTAAATGTGAACTTATGGGTCTGGAAAAGAGGTTTCTGACCATCAAATAACTATGTTTATTTACAGGATGGAGGAACAGTGCGCAGAGTATTTTTCTACATTACAACCAACCGACAGTACAAAAAATTAGCATGAAATCAAAAAGTTAGCTCTTTGGAAGAAAATATTTGCACATCTGAGTCTTTGAAGCACAACAGTAAAAACCTGACACTTGTTGCATGAAAGAGAAGGAGCTCATAAGAGATAAAGAGGATCGTCAGACGGACGATCTGTTTTCCCTTGCTGTTCTGCTTATAAGATACACTACATGATTGAACTTTTTGTCTATAGCCATATTACTTTACTTAGTGTATTAATTAGTAAAATGCATGTAACATTATGAATCAACACCTCCCCTCCTTCCCCCTCCATAAGGAGAAAAATCTTAATACGCACTAAGACTTGATTCGACGACAAACTCCAGGGGTACAATAGCGATCTGACCAGACACCGCCCCACCCCCGGAAACCTCGGACAATCTATCGCTTTTCTTTTTTTTTCTTTCAAAAGATTCCTTTTCTTTCCTTTTTCTTTTCAGAATAATTTTAGAGCAGTATTTCTCAAGGTGGGCTCTACTTCCTCCCACGGGCGGTGAGAGAATGCTAAGGGCTCGAATAAAAGCACTTTAAGCGTTTGTTTCTGGCACATTAGTCACTCCACTTCTTGAAAATTCACTAGGGGGGTGTCGGAAAAACTTTTACTCATTAGTTGGTCGGCAGCTGTAAAAAGGATGAGAATCACTGTTTTGCAGTGATTTTATTTGACGACTCCTTGAAAATTGCTGTATATAAGTGACCTAAGTAACAAATAATAATAATAATAATATACATGTGTAAGAAAATGACTTCAAAATGCAAATGAAAACATATTAGAACCTTTGCAAACTAACGGTGTTTTCGGTATGAAAACACCGTTTTCATACCGAAACGGTGTTTTCGGTGTTTTCGGCATTAGGTAAATATTTTATTGGAGGAAACTAAAATAATAAGAGTAAAATAACGACTCAAGTTGGAAAGAAAACGAACACATATATAATTGCGAGTATTTTTATCACACACCTAAAAGCTGATGGAGCAAAGATCCTGAACTACTTTTACGGTGGAATGTGTTTCCCGTTTCGCAGAAAACATTGACTGGTCCTCAAGATTTAATATGTCTGTATTTAAAAACAAAAGTTTTTTGATTAAAAAAAAAAAAAAAACAGGGAAATTTGATACCAGTATATTTCACATAACTCCAAAATTTAGGACCACATAACTCCAAAATTTAGGTACATAGTTTTGTCTTGAAAAAAAGGTAGCCTTGGAGTGCACTCCCAATTGCACCCCCATTTTTTTCCAACTGGATTCTATATGTTAATTGTTTCAAAAATGTAACGCAGATCTTTCTTACGTTTATTTACTAGTAGATAATAAATACAATGCAAAAATTGCTTGTCTTAACATTTAAACATTGTTGTAAAGTAGCGATAGTAAAAATTCTATTATTGACTTCCCTGATTTATATTTTTAATGCCTCGTAATACCCCCTCCCCCTTTTTTTTTCTTCTTTTTTACCTCTTCTCCTCTTTTTTGGTGAAGAGAAAAATAAGGGTTAAAGAAAACAACCAATTTCTTTACAAATTTTTCGGGTCTATGAACCAAAAACGGTTGAGAAAAGCTGTACTTGAGTACTAGTTTACAAGCTTTATTTTTTTGCTCGTGAAATTCGCTAACAACAGAAAAAAACAAGAAAAAAACTTTGATTAGCGTGAACAGGTTATCAATGATCTTCGCCACCTTGTTTTAGTACTCTTTCGCTTCCTGTGATGATCGACTCTATTAATAGTTCTTGTTGCTTTGCTTTCCTTCTTATTTCCGTATGTTTTTCTGTCCCAATTAGCTTTTTCCAGTGTTTTGTTATTATAGCAGTACATCTTTCTTGACTTTAATTCTGCTGAAGAAGATAGAGGAGACTTATTTTTTTTAGATTATTTCTTAATATCTATAATGCTTTTACTTCTAAGGGTTTCAGGTAAAATAGTCTCGAGCTTTACTCAAATAAGCAAATGTATTAAACTATGCCATAAAGTCAAAAATACTTTTTAACTATTTGATATTGAAAAGTTAATATTTATGCTTGTACAGAAATAATGAATGAAAAAGTCAACAAAAGAAACTTACACATATCAATAACACTGCAAACACGTGTTTCGATGTTAAAAAGAATTTCTTTCATCATTGCAAAAGTAGTGAGCTTCTAAGTGTTTTTTTTTTTTTATTCCATAACTAACAACTTCGCCTTGATTTAATCATATACTTCCCAATTACGATTCCTATCAGTCAGAATGCAATTAAAAAATAATGTGATATTTGTGATTCAGAAACTTTTATTGTGTCCAACTTCAATAAATTATCTGATGAGGACGTAAATATTACCGTATTTTGAAGCGATTATTCGATTATTGAGTCTGTTGACTCGGAAGATATATTATCGATGCATTGCGTCTGAAGTAGAAATACAGATTTCATTTATCAGCAAAAAAAAAAAAAAAAAGTGGGGGCAAAAAAAAAAAAAATAAATAAATAAATAAATAAGCGCGAAACGTTGTTTCGCACGAATCTCATACAAATTTTGAAACTGATTTGACATTTAGTTATAAAACAGTGTAAGATAAAGTAAAACACGAAAATAATTTCAACTCTAACATTACGCACATTAATGCACTTCTTGAAAGATAATTTTCTTTAAAAAGAAGAAGTAGGTGACAAGATATGCTGAAAAACAGAGTTTTTGTCGTTCTTGTTAAATTTCAATGGCAACAATTATGTTTTATAATTAAATGAATCGGTGAGTGCAAAAACATCAGTCACAAAAATTCGAAAATTCGTTTTTTTGTGGAAACAAGCTGTGGGAGGCAAGATGCGTGTTGAGGTCAAAAATCACGTCAGTCAGGTTACTAATTCGAAAGATACGATGCCTGTTATTTGAACGTTGACCGTAGAAACAATGCTGGAATTAAGAGGTTTTTTCTCTCTCCTGAACAATTTGAAGTTCTTGACTGACGTTGTTTATGCACTCATCGATTCAAATGGAACTGAGATTTTGATAGTGCAATTAGTTGTAATCCAATAAAATATATCATAATCAAATTCGATTTTTTTTTCTAAAATAGATTTATTCATCGTAAAGAACTTGAGTGTTTGTACTCTTTGAAGTAGAAAATGATCAGATTTTTGAAGCTCTAGTAAATCTCCTAAAATAAAGAGAAAACGATACTTCTACTTAGTTTTCCAATAATTTATTGATATTTTATTTGTTGTAAGAAACCCATAGCAACACTTCCGATTTTCTATTTTTGTTATTTTTTTTTTTGTTGTTGTTGAAAAGATGACATATTTTTCCTTTAAATGGGGTGATTTGTTACGACATTGATATCCCCATACAACTAAGTTTTTCAATTATCAGGTTACAGAAAAGGTTACAGTTTTGCATTTATTTTGCTTTTTAGAATCTAAGAAATCTTTTTGCGTATTCAATTGCGTTCACTATCATTTAAATATTGTTTATATTTCCTAAGTACTTGGCTTTCTATATATTATTACGAAAATGTAAGGAATTGTTTAAAGCATACGAATCATTTGTTGCTTTACATTAATTTCAAATTATTCAGTAAAAGTTTAGAAATACCGTAAAATGGGGTGTATAGGAACAGCGGGGTCAATCGGAACAAAACTTCCCGACCGTACAAAGAAATTCTTCATAAATATACTATTGAGTATTTTTCGCCATGAATTTTTTTTTTAGAAAGGTAAGATCATAGGAAGTAGGAAAAAATTACTTTTGTCAATCTGGCAACGCTACTGGCTTCTAAAGAGGGCTGCACGTTGAATGCTAGAAAACATCACATTTTCATAGACTGCAAAACTTCATATGCAAGAACAAACCTTCTTATATTTAAAAACTATGAGTGGTATGTTTCAATTATACATGTATCTGAACAACAGAATACCACATTAGAATTTACATTTTTTATAAATTGTGTCATAAAAGTGAAGAATTCTGAAAAATGCCATAGGAAAAAAATTTGCGGGGTGAATCGGAACACTTAGTTCTGTTGTTCCAATTCAAACTTATTTGAAGGAAACTGTTTGAAAACTCAAGATTCTAACCCTAATTCTTCTAATCAAGACAAGGACAAGGATTTATTACTGTTTATCCCTTCTCGTGAGCAACTAGATCTTAGAATGACAAAAGTTGCAGATTTCAAAAGATTTTTTCTCCAGGAGACTTCTTTTTACTTAAAATAAAAGGGGAAAGTCACATAGACTTTATGTAGTAAACGTCCAGCACACAGACAGTGATGAATAAGCGAAAAAATCTTTCAGGACAATCCCCGAAACCCAGAAATTTCAAAAAACTAAAGAAAAGGTAGAGTTCATCCCAGGAGATGTTATGAAAAAACTTAAGCCAAGTCACAATTGCTAGTTTTAAGGACAAGTACATATTTGTGGACGACATGAGTGACTTCCATTCATGTTAAATCTTTGTATTTCAATTCAAAAGTATTTCTTAAAATTACTTTTCATTTTTCATAAGTTCAAAATTATTTTGAATTTTCACAAATTATAAACGTTTACTGGTACTGAAATTATACATTTATTTGACAGTAATTATCTGTTCTTATTCTCCCCCATCAATATTACTCATGTTTGTGAGACCTATTACAGATTAAATTGAAAAAAATAAAAATTTTAACAAGTGTTCCGATTGACCCCTATCAGCGGGGTGATTCGGAACACCCGTAATTTGCTATATATTTTAATAGTAATTGTTCAAAATCTTTTGTCTTTGCTCGGAATATCAAAAGTAAAGCAAGACCGAAGTTTTTATCCAAAAAATAAAATTAAAAAAAAATCTTTTAACTGCTTTTTTTACAATCAAAGCTGAAAAGTGTTCCGATTAACCCCATTTTACGGTATTTCAGAAAAACAATAATAATCGTGAAAAATTAAATAACTTAGAATATGTGGTTATACATTTATTTACACTGTAAAAAATGAATGTTGATTTTGCAGTTTAATACAGCTAGTTTTAGTAATAAACTGTAAAATTGTTAATTTTACAGTCTATTACCGTGCATTTTCCAGTTTTAAACTGGAAGCTCTGCTGCCAGTATTATACTGTTGTCTTTACATTATAATACAGCTAATTTTACAGTAATAAACTGTAAAGTTGCTAGTTTTACAGTTTATTACTGTGCTTTTACAGTTTTAAATTGGAACCTCTGCTGCCAGTATTGTATTGTAAAGACAACAGTTCCTTTTTTGCAGTGTATTTGTAACATCATTATAAGGCTTTAGGGGTAATACATTGTCCTGTCATAGGTTCTTATTATGATTGTACTCTCTAAATACCTGATGCAGTTTTTAATTCTTTCTAATCTCTATTAGAAAGAAAGTAAAAATATGACTACAGTTATTTCTCTCTGTAAAGCAATAATCAGTAAATTTTCCAGCAATTTTTAAAAAAATGTTTCACCCTTTTAATGCTGAGACATTTTTAGGTCAAAAAACCCTTCTTGATGAGTTATATCTACTGTTATAAAAAATTATTCATAATAAAAGTAGCATGCTTCAGTTTATGCATATAGTCGTTACTACCCATACTCACGCTTATTTTAACCCCAAGTAATGGCGTGACATGAACTAATTGTTCAAACCGTGTTTATAAAATTTTGCAGCTGCATTTTCTTCGTCGTTTCTTGTACATAGCTTTTACAGTGCCATAGCAGTTGTAGCTGTGGGTCTGTAAAATCATTAAATTTTAATTAAAATTAACAAAGTTTGTCTCATAATAAACACAGCACCTGCTACAATAGGTAACTTTTTCATATGTTTTTTCTCACTTCAACGATACGAAGTTAATTTTTTTTTACCCATAAACCGAACTGATTAATATTTGAAAATTGATTATCACTAATGAGTTTGAGTTACTACGTACTATGTTCGATGAGTTATGGTTTTAGCCAAATCTATTTAATAAAAATATTAAATTTGAAAGCAATTTGCTCTATAAGCAGTGTTAATCTCCTTCCATTTTTATTTTAATATATTTATTGATGTAAATAAAAATGGTAGTACATGTAAGAAATAGATAATATAAGTAAGCATAAACGTAGACTCATAAATTTACAGAGCGATATACGGGCATTCACTATATAGATCTATAGTTTAAGTAGCTATGTTAAATCAATATTATTGTAAGAGAAAGTCGTATCTACTTCTTAATGAATTATTTTGTAGGAAGAAAACACACACAAAATAATAGATTTTTACGTAGATATAAAGATGTGATAATTAAAAACAAGAGAAAATAGATACAGTAAGACCACTTACTAAGATATTTTTTTATTGATAAAAATAATATATCTCAGAGTTTCATTTTAGATTATTTTCTTTCTTTCTTTCTTTTTTTTTAAATGTTTTATACTTTATAGATGGAAAATAGCTGGAAATTATTAAAAAGATTCCTGAAGAATTAATGACTACGGGAATTATCTGTGAACTGTTCATTGAGAACTAGCTGCAAGTTGAAAGTAACAGAAGAAAAAAACAAAAAGAAAAATAAATATTGAATGATTTGGGAAACGGAGCCGTTTTCTTAAGTACAAAATTCGCAAAAAAAAAAAAAAAAAAAAAAAAAAAAAAAAAAAAAAAAAAAAAAAAAAAAAAAACAGTCAGCAGATTTTTAAAAGTTTACATTTTTGAAAATGTAACACGTTTCAGTATGATTCGTACATGAATTTAACAAATATATATACTGTAAAATGGAGTGTATAGGAACAGCGGGGTCAATCGGAACAAACGTCCCGACCGTACAAAGAAATTCTTCATAAATATACTATTGGGAATTTTTCGCCATTATTTTTTTTTAGAAAGTTAAAATCATAGGAAGTAGGAAAAAATTACTTTTGTCAATCTGGCAACTCTACTGGCTTCTAAGGAAAGCTGTACGTGGAATGCTAGAAAACAACACATTTTCATAGACTGCAAAACTTTATATGCAAGAACAAACCTTCTTATATTTTAAACCTAAGAGTGGTATGTTTCAATTATACATGTATCTGAATAACAGAATACCAGATTAGAATTTACATTTTTTATAAATTGTGTCATAAAAATGAAGAATTCTGAAAAATGCCATGGGAAAAAAAATTGCGGATTGAATCGGAACACTTTTTTCTGTTGTTCCAATTCAAACTTATTTGAAGGAAACTGTTTGAAAAATCAAGATTCTAACTCCAATTTTTCTAATCAAGACAAGGACAAGGATTTATTACTGTTTATCCCTTCTCGTGAGCAACTAGATCTTAGAATGAAAAAAAGCTGCAGACTTCAAAAGATTTTTTCTCCAGGAGACTTCTTTTTACTTAAAATACGAGGGGGGAAGTCATATAGACTTTATGTAGCAAAAGGCCAGCACACACAGTAATGAATAAGAGAAAAAATCTTTCAAAACAATCCCCGAAACCCAGAGATTTTAAGAAACTAAAGAAAAGGAAGAGTTTATCCCAGAAGATGCTATGAAAAAACTTAAGTCACAACTGCTAGTTTTAGGTTTAAATGGAAAAAAATAAAAAAATTAACCTGTGTTCCGATTCACCCCTATCAGCGGGCTGATTCGAAACACCCATAATTTCCTATATATATAAATAATAACTGTTCGAAATGTTTTGTCTTTGCTTGGAATATCAAAAGCAACGCAGGACCGAAGTTTTTAACCAAAAAATCAAATTTAAAAAAATCTTTTAACTGCTTTTTTTTACAATCAAAGCTGAAAAGTGTTCCGATTCACCCCATTTTACGGTACCAAGTCTCATCTTAACTGCAGTCGGGTTCGCTGTACATGCTGTGTGATTTCCTTATAGGGTTGCATCATAGACACTATTATCACTCACCAATACCTAAAACGTGGCTAGATTTTAAAGAACGCATTTGTGCAGCATTGCAAACTGTTGCGGAAAACATTACAATAACTACAAGAGCGCATTTGTGTACCATTACAAACTATTGACCGTCTGATATTACAAAACGTATGAAGCAAACTGGATTACAGATTAGATGTTTGTCATAAAAAAGGCTCACATATTGAACATTCGTGACGGAAAGAAATTGTTATAGTTCTCTTTGATTTTGTATTAGCATTTTAATATGTAATTTTGAGATTTATAGTAAATATTACGTAAGATCAAAATTAATATTATGAAATTTATGTTTGAAAAAATATTTTTTTTAAATCCATTTTTTTCGGCAGATGATCTAGCCGTTATTTTACTGAATTTGCCTCCATTTAGAAGTAAATAGTTTCATTCTTCGTGTGTCATTAAGCGATGTCGTTAAAATGTCATTTTGGACTATTTTAAGCAGAATTTTATTACAGATGCTAAACTATCGCATAAAGGATCAAAAGCGTAGGTATAATTAAGACAAATCAAAATGCGGTATACGTTTATGGGCAAAAATGAAGACAGGGTGGATATTGCGTGTTAAAACTGAGATGCATTATATGATTAAAGTTTTTACTCCTTAATATTTTTTCGATAGCATTGTCTGGCGTAGAATACCTTAAATAAAAAAATAAAAATAAAATTTTATAAAAAAAAGTAAAACCGACTTCAAAACGCAGCTGAAAATTGCTCTGAAAAGTAAAAAATAAATTTATTCTTTGAACACCATCGATACTACTTTTAAACATGAGTTTTGAAGTCGGTGTCGAAACAGTTAATAAAATCATTCTTACCCATTGATAGTACCATTTGATTGATTTTTCCCTTCAAAAAACACTTGAAATTGAGAATGAAACATTTTGTTGTTTTTATTATGAAACACGTAACCGAAAAATGGGTACGAATGATTTTATTAACTGTTTCGACACCGACTTCAAAACTCATGTTTAAAAGTAGTATCGATGGTGTTCAAAGAATAAATTTATTTTTTACTTTTCAGAGCAATTTTCAGCTGCGTTTTGAAGTCGGTTTTACTTTTTTTTATAAAATTTTATTTTTATTTCATTCTTTTCAGTGTAAATGTATACCCGGAATAGTATTATGTTGCCATCGTGATGCTTCATCTCACTTTATTAAAGCGTCTGAAATTTTAAGCGATTGCCACTAAAAACATTTTTTTTTTCTTTTTGGGATTTATTTCTATGCTGACTTAATTAAAACATTTTTAAATTACTAGTTTTTCACCCGATTAGGAGGCTAAAACTGGCCTACAGGTTAATCCGCAAAGTAAGCATTTACCGCCGATTCATTAGTGCATCACTAACTTTAAAATTTAAAAGTTTAGGTGATGGGAGCCTGGAAATATATTTTTTTAAAAATTGGGTTACTCAGGACTAAATATATTCTATCAGTAAAACTGCGGTTTGCATGCCGCATAATCGTTTGACGTAGGCAGTGCATTTTTTTTTTCTTCTGCTTGAAAATACACCGACTCCGTCGAGGATTGAACTCAAGCTCTTGCGAATGAGAGCCCAGCGTCTTACCGCTAGGCCACTCCATCGGCGAGCTACTGTGACCTAATAAACATCAAATCGCAAGAGTGTGCGCGTGAAATTTGAAATTTAATTCATGCGCAAAGAGGGTGCGCATGAACGGAATTCTAAAGATTTCCCTCAATTTCTTCAGAATTCCGTTCTCAAACCCCGCATCATGGGACCATGGGACCACCGGGGAGGTGTATCCTTTCCAACAAAAAAAAATTTATCAAAATCGGCCTATTCAGTAAAAAGTTATGCGTGGTCATACATAAAAAAAAAAAATATACCGGTCGACTAGAGAACCTCCTCCGTTTTTTCGTCGGTTAAAAAATAAGATATACGCCAGATTGAACATTTTTGGGCAGACTGCACATTATTTAACTTCTCATAATTTCATTTTTCTTCGTTTTTCAATTAAACTTGTAAACTTGTTAAACAATTGAAGTTACTATTAATTTTTTTCGTATGATACTGCGCAAAATCTTTTTCTGTATGAAGTGGGACCAAGCGAAATTTTCATATATGATGGCGCGTGAAAACCAGGAATATTTGTGATCACTCCTTAGCCTATTACTGCCTAGTTCTCCTTTGTACATTACAGTAGAAAACAATACCTTTTTATCATTTCTTATTTTTACTGACTGGTTTAATTACACGTGCGGACACACACCCCTAAAAAACCTTTTGAACCTTTCTTTTCCCGGTCAGTACAGCAGGTAACGTCTAAAGTTTGTCATGTTGCAGATTCATAGTGCAGTTTTCAATTCTTGGTACAACGGATTTTTTTTATAAAAGTATATTATGCTTTTCTTTAGCTGGTTTTAATTTTACAAAAACTTAATAATTAATTAACGAAATTGGTATATTCAAAGATTAGATTAGAGGAAAGTTACCTACTTTTTTACTACCAGAAACGCCCAACTATCTATTTATACATCATCTATTATTTCAAGTACAAAAAATATTCTAAGTGAATAAAACTTTATCCTTACTATATTTATGAAGTATAGAATTTAATTGAAAAAGATTTTTCAAAAATGTTGCAGATTCATAGTGCAGTTTTCAATTCCTGGTACAACGGAATTTTTTTTATAAAAGTATATTATGCTTTTCTTTAGCTGGTTTTAATTTTACAAAAACTTAATAATTAATTAACGAAATTGGTATATTCAAAGATTAGATTAGAGGAAAGTTACCTACTTTTTTACTACCAGAAACGCCCAACTATCTATTTATACATCATCTATTATTTCAAGTACAAAAAATATTCTAAGTGAATAAAACTTTATCCTTACTATATTTATGAAGTATAGAATTTAATTGAAAAAGATTTTTCAAAAATGTTGCAGATTCATAGTGCAGTTTTCAATTCCTGGTACAACGGAATTTTTTTTATAAAAGTATATTATGCTTTTCTTTAGCTGGTTTTAATTTTACAAAAACTTAATAACTAAATAACGAAATTGGTATATTCAAAGATTAGATTAGAGGAAAGTTACCTATTTTTTTACTACCAGAAACGCCCAACTATCTATTTATACATCATCTATTATTTCAATTACAAAAATATTCTAAGTGTAA